>VDFB02204606.1:0-47277 GCA_007258455.2 Sequoia sempervirens | reverse complement strand
ATATTGAGTGGGAATAGAAATTATTCAAATTGATATTGAAAATGTTCAAAGGTGAAAATGTTGGAAATGAAGATTTTGAACATAATGTGGAAAAATGTAAAATTATGTTTCACCAAATTATGAGAAATGAAAAGACCTTGTATGGGAAGAGAAAGACATGTTCAATTCCAAGACCTTCAAGAACCCTAAATGGTTACTTGATTTGATGAAATTATAAACAATTTTGAGAGGCAAGGTCAGCTTGAACTGTTAGGTTATGGGCTAGAAGACTTTTCAACCAATATTTTAGTGATAAGACATTGACTGAGCAATGCCAAATTTTTGTACAATTGCTAAAGATGCAAAAGATGAGACCTTTTCTAGCCAAATTGAAGATTCGTGTGAACAAGAAGACCGAAAAAAATTCTATTATTGTCAAAAATATTTTTAATGCTCTCAAGTCTATTGGAAAAAATAACAAGGAAAAAGATAAGGGAAACATGGAGGAATGTTACAACTGCCTAGTAAGCCATAGGTGAAAAGGCTCACTTTATGAGACAAACTTGTGTGATTTTGACATAAATGCAGTAAAACTTTAGGATAGAGCACTTGCAAGAAGAGAATGAATGATCCTCTTCAAAATGATACAGGATTTTTGTCGAGGGAGGCTTCCAGGTGTTGATAAAGCTAACAGATAATGTAAAGAAGGTAATTCAACAATTTTGTGGCATGATAACTCTAGGTATCCTCCCAATGCAAAGGATGTTTTTAAAAGTTAGGGTGGAAATCGAGGACCGTGCACCACATCCTAAACATTTCTTGGAGATCAAATAAACAATGTTGTTTCAAAAATTATTGAAACACATAAAAATATGGAAATCTCGCAAAGGACTTTTGAGGGTTTGAAGCCATTTTATTGTGTGCCTCTTAAGATTCGTAATACTTGTTGTTGCAAATATCATGTGGAGTTTTCAATGTACCATGAGCTATTATGCTATATCCATTCTAGTTTGCATACTAATGAAATGTTGCAGGAGTGTGGTGCAATGCATCTTCCGAAATCATCAAGGGACTTGCTAGATCTATTTTTATGTTCTAGAGATGATGGTTACTTTTTCTATAGAAATGATTGTTTAAATGCAAAGTGCTCACAATGTGGTGGCTTGTCAAAGTTTGTTCAATGTTTTCATGAGAGTTCTGAACATGAATTTGGAAAGAAGCTTGTTGACAAAAAGAGATATGAGATAGTCAAATATACTTTGCAAAGTGGAGATGAAGGTTCTAGATGTGAGTTGGTTACAAAAGAATGCAATGTTGCTGATTTTATTTTAGATTTTAAGGACAATCTTTTCTACAAGTATGCAAGGCATAGTCATAGGTCTCAGTGGTTGGATCAAAAATTTAGGATGTGTAAGGACTCTTTTCCGATTGGCACTATTATATCAGTGGTTGATTTTGTAAAAACTACACATTGCAACCACAAAATGAGGTACAATCTCAGTATTACAATTCCATTCAGATTGCTATTTTGTCCACATAACGTTAGACTTGCACCTGATAGTAAGAGGAGGATCGACAAATAATCAGAGAGTATCATTTTTATATGAGTGATGATAGGTCTCACTCGTCTGAGTATGTCCAACATTGTTTCGAGAATTTTTTTGAGTTCTTGCAGGAGCATGATATAGCATTGGGCCGACATCTAATTTGGTCAGATAATTGCACAGGTCAATTCAAGAATGCTCGTATGTTTTATTGGTTGAGTAGAATGCATGTAGACAGGGGTCTACCTCATATTTGGAGTTTTTTTGAAGCTGGACATGGGAAAGGGGAGCATGATGGAGCAGGTGCATGCGTAAAGAGAGCTCTAGTTAAGGAGAAATTGAAGATTTTAGGAGCAAAATTCAGCAATGCACGTTCTATAGTTGATTGGTGTAGTTCAACATTGTCACAGGGAGGGACACTTGATTCAACAATGTGCATATTCTTTTGGTTCATTGAGGGTACAGTGGGAGGCAGATTGGATTGTCATACAATCAAAGATTCTTCAAATATGCATTCATTTCAAAGCTCAGATGCAGGAAATGGACCATTTGGACACGAGAGTTGGCTTGTTTTTGTCAGAATTGTATTCAATGCGAGTGGGATCAATGCGAGTCAAGTGAGTGGGTGGATACATGGGTACCACAGTATCTAACTCCTTTATCTCAAACAATATCCATCACAAATGACACAATGGAAAGTTCAGTTGATTACGACCTACTTTCAGATCTACTACAACTAGGACATATTTTTGCAGTTGTTGCACCGCAGGGGAATGAAGAGAGACCAAACTATTGGTTGGCTCGATGTGTGCGGGTAAAGCATAAGCTAACACAATCGATGGAAGATGATGGTTTCATGTATCCTACATGTTCAGTTGTGGTTGCAGGAACTTGGTTGCGAACATACATGATTAGAAAGAATGGCATACCTGCATTTGAAGACTATGAGAAACAAAAAACCATTCTCATGTATTTGCACCTTGTTATAGCAAAAAATGTTAAGTTGTTGAAGCATCATGCCAGACCAAAGACAAAACAACAATGGACACTTAGTAATGTTGATCATGAAGCAATATTGAATACTCTTAAGCAAAGAGATGACCCTTCAGGCACACTTGAATAGAATTTTCAAGAATGGAAGGTAGAATGCTTATGTTCATTATGATTAAGTTCATTAGTGTTCTTTATTTAATACTAATATTTTATATACTATTGCAATGCAGGTGTCTTTAATAGTGATATTTTGTATGCACTTTTGCGATATTTTGGCAAGATTGATCATGGACCTCTGCAACAATAGCTAGCTCTGATCCTTTCAAAGAGGTGTGCATCTTTTATAGTTTGCATCACCAACTCATCATCATTCAAGTTGTTTAGATTAATATAGATATGTTAGTCTAAGCATCTTTTCTATTGTGACAATATAGATTTCTCATTTTCCCACTTTTGCGATATTCCTAGGATGATTGATCATGGACCTGTTGCAAAAATAGCTAGCTCTGATCCTTTCAAAGAGGTATGCAACAGATTACAACAATATAGATTGGTTATTCTAAGCGTTTTTTATAGTTTGCATTACCATCTCATCATATTTTGTGTCATTTAGAGTAATATAGATTGGTTATTCTAAGCTACCTTGATGGTTTGTACAGGTGCTTGTCAGTCCAGAATGTGAACATACTACTATTGTTGAAGATTGTGCCCTGAATGCCTCTAATAGGAAAATTTTGTAAAATTTGAATTCTCAAATTGGAAACAATGTAAAATGGTCATAATTGTGTATGGGCATAATCTATACCCAGTGAAGTTTTTTGAAATATGGGTGAAATGTCTGGCATTGTATAAAGGGTATGTTTAAAATGTAAAGGGGTCTGTATTTTGGAAACTCATAGGTTTTGTAAAGGGGTCTATTTTTGTACTTAATCGAGCTACAACCGAAGGTTTTCTTCCTGGTTCTTTCCTGTCGGTATGCTCGTTTGAACCAGGTTTTGTAATACTATCTAGTCCTCTCCCCTACTATCTCTTACTCTATCTCTTACTCAAAGAGTAAGGAGAGAGCTTAACCCATCTATGTTTTTTGAAGAGACATACATATACTAGCAATCACACGTGAAGATGTAATGGGCACATTGATAGGTGCAATATGAAATTATGTATGCTACAATTGAAGTAATTGCAAGAAGTCTTGTTATGGTGAAAGTTTTATTAGAGAATACATAATCATGTTTTCTTAAAGAAGAAGTATTAATAGGTATTAATTTTGAAGTAAATTTAATCTATATGCAAAGCATTTGTAAATCAATATGTGTGTAATTGTAACAGTAAAATTTGTGCATACCATGTCATTTCCCACACAATTTTGTGTCTATTTTGAAGAAATGTCTTGATACATGTATGTAGTGACTCAACATCTAAATTCAAGCTCATCTCTCTAGCCTTTTATCAATTTGCATACTTAAATCACTATACAATTAGCCCTATCCTATTCTTATTCACACACATCTATACATTTACCTTATTTTCCCATTTATCACATTCACCAATGGGTATGCCCTCATTTATCCATTAGCCACTTGGAATTGATTGTTAGCCACTTAGATTTAACTATTAACCCATTCTAGGACACTTCTTCAATTGCAAGGGTGACCTCATGGTCACAAACCTATTCCCTTTCATTTTAAAATTCAAAATTCAAACTTTTGGCTAAGTGGCATCATTCACCCACTTTGAGTTGACTAAACACATGTTTGGCATAATTTGATGATATACGCTAGCATTAATAACATACAATATATTCATTATAATCATGAAAACATTCATTTATCTTATAGCATTGGAGCAATTAATAGTGAGACATTTTGATTCAATGCAATAAAAATGAGTAACAAATTTGAACATCTAGAGTGCTTGCCAACTATTTGTAATCTTCTTTCACTTTTTGGGGATTGATCTAGGAGAACTTGCCTCCCCATGAGAAATCAACAACCCTTACGATATTTCTAAATACCACCAAGTCCCTAGATATTCAAGAGTAGATCAAAGATAAACATTCATACCCTTATCAACCCTTAATTATCAAATACCCCTATCAACCCTTAATTATGTTAGGTTGATTGTGTTTGATTGATTGCATTTACTTAATTATCCCAGGTTAACTTCATAAATAAACTTTTTTTTTCTTTATATTTTGTTGAGCCCAACCAATCCTACACTTGATCCAACCTTCTTTTTAGGGTTTTACATTATTAATGTTTTCAAATCTACAGTTTTCTAAGTTTACATTCTATTTTCAAATTTGAACTTTCTTATACATCCTTGTACGTCATTGATACATTTTTCTATTAGGTTTTGCATTTTTTATGTTAAGATATAGTAAATTATAATCACTTGCAATTTGATGTGTAAATCTCTTGTATTGTTAGAATGAGTACTTGAATGATCATGAGGTGTTGACCATTGTTGCCATCAATGAAATTGACCATCTCTCACATGTAATGCTTGGGAGTTACATTGGGAGAAGTGGATCATCTTTCCATAATGTTATGGGTTCCTACTTAGTTGATATGTTCATAGTGGAGGGCTAGTTTTGGGAATTTGTGCTCTCGATGAGTTATTGGTCAATTACATTATCTATTCATGGATTATATATTGAGTACTATCATAATTACATGTTGGGGTGGTTTGTGGTTTTAAACTATCAAGAATGGTTTTGGTGGCAATTAGTTTGGGGAAACCACTTACATGGTTTTATCTTCCCATTGCTTTATAAATTGGAAGAATTATATGGAGGTTTCATGGGTTATGCAGGTGTACTTAAGGCCTTCAAGGGCTCGAGAAAGGTTTGGTTGAAGGAGTTTTTTTCTTTGAATCAATAAAGTTTCAATTGCTTAGTTCATATTTTACTGTTTTTCTTGTGTTTTCTGCCTGTGCACAAGCCATTCAAGCATTTTTGTATAAAAACTTTATGTAGAAATGTTATTACATGTCTTGACGTTATTTCAAGAGTGGAAGGTGTGGAGAACTGGGTTTTGAAATAAAATGAAGAGTTAAAGGTCTAAAAATGGTGGTTTTTTTTCACTTTAAAATAGAGTTTTTACCCTAGGGTTTGTAAAAATATTTGAGACACCAAAAGTTTCTTTGTTTTATAAGCATATTGGGGCCTAAATAAAGGTTTCTAAGGTGGTGGTAGAGTTTGAAAGGTTGTGGAAGTGCTACATCCAATAAACCCTCAAGAATTACGCTAAAAACAAGGGTTTTTTTATTTGACAGTTATAAGTCCGTACAAATCGAATCCAATTATAGAATATTTGTTTTCTTGGCAATTTATTTGCTTCCCCAAGGTTTCAAGGGTCTGTGTGGTGTTTGAAGGTATGTTGCTTTGCATTTTGGGGCTAATTGAGTAGCTTGTTGAAGGGTGAATGTATAGGAAGTCAATGCTGGTCCAAAGGAGTCTATGTTGTTTCTCATATATGTTGTGTAACTTGGATATGGGTGTTTGAATCAGTCATGTGTTTGTCTGGTGTTTTGGAAGATTGTGGAGTAATTGGACAAAAACTAGTTTCTCACTATTACAAGGGTTTAAGGGGGTTAAAGAGGGAAATGTGTATTTAGTTGCTTTTCAAGTTTTAAGGGAGTTTTGGACTGTCCAAAGAGGTCAGAATAATCTTGTTAGATGCCTCAAATAGGCAGGTTGCAAAGAATTTGTGATTGTTCCCTTGTGTTTGCATCAATTTTTTACCTAATTTCACTTGGTCCAATATAGCTTGGAGTGATTCAGCGTATTTGGGTGCAAGAGAGGACCATCCCTAGCGTAAACATACCCATCCAGACGTGTTGGAACAGTCCATTTGGTCATACGAGGAATGAAATTTGTGCCACTTTGCAACTTTACACTGCTTGCATCTGGCAACTTTTCCCTCCACTGAAAAGTCATCACCATAGGAAAACGCCTCTGAGATAGAAAAAACCGAGAGAGGTTTTTGTAGATGGTCCCAACAAGATCCGATAGCCTCAAATGAAGAGTCTGTAAGAATCATGGTCTCCGAGAAATAGACCTTCAAATATTGATGCCTTTTAGCACTTTGGACTCTTAAGGGAAATCGTTGGTCCAATGTAGCTCAGAGTGATTCAGCATATTTGGGTGCAAGAGAGGACCATCCCTAGCATAAACGTACCCATCCGGACGTGTTGGAACAGTCTGTTTGGTCGTACGAGTTGCAGAATGAAAGTTGCACCACTTTGCAACTTTACACTGCTTAACCGTGGCAACTTTTCCCTCCATCAAAAGTCATCACCACGTAATGCCTCGGAGCAAAAATGAGAGAGGTTTTTGTAGATGGTCCCAACATGATCCCATAGCCTCGTGATGAAGAGTCTGTAAGCATCACACCTGAGAAATAGACCCTTCAAATATTGCGCCTTTAGCACTTTGGACTCTTAAGGGAAACTAGTGGGCAACATAGTTAACTTCTTCACAAAAATTGGTTCAAGTAATTTCATTCTTTTTGTGCATTTAAAATGGATTTTTAAGCCTTCCACCCTAAAAGTGACCTCTAAATAACTTCAAACACCTTAACTACCTCATTCTTATTCATTTGTTTTGCAAACAAGCATTTTCATTCCAAGAGGCCGAGCTTTCATTTTTGCTTGTTGGATTGAATGCGGATTATGACACAACTTTCTTTTTTCAAAAATTGTTCAACATCATTGAACTAAGAATTTATCACACATTTATTGAGAAACAAAGGAGTACCACAAACTAAAACACATTACACTTCGGTTCTCACTGACTTGATGTACTCTTCAACATCTCTCTTCTCTAAAAGTGACCTCTAAATCACTTCAAACACCTTAACTACCCTAAAAGTGACCTCTAAATCACTTCAAACACCTTAACTACCTCATTCTTATTCATTTATTTTGCAAACAAGCATTTTCATTACAAGAGGCTGAGCTTTCATTTTTGCTTTCAAAGAAAAATCTTCCTATGCCACTGTTACACTACATAGGTAAACCGGGTTTTGTATTGTGGACCTATATTAAGCTACCACTCTCAAGTACCAATGTAACAATGATACAAAATAACTTTTGAGACTACAAGAAGACATCTGATAACACTTGAGTGTACTAAAAGAATTCTTATGATTTTTGAAGAATGCTGATAACTCTACTGTAGGAAGGTGATGAGAGATTGCTTAGCGATGAAAAGCTTGAGGCATCTTATGAGGAAGTCATGCCAACCAAAGAAATGATCAAGTGTGAAGTCACAACTTGCAGCCATGGAACTGAACCTACTAAACCTGAAGAAGATGGTTGTGTTGCTGACCGAAAGAGTACTTAAAGATTCAGAGGGAGCCTACTGAACCTAAAGAAGATGGTTGTGTTGCTGACCGGAAGAGCACCTCTGGATGTTGTTTCAGTTGAGGTTTGTGATGAACACTTGTACACACCATAGTTTGGTTGTAGCCATTATGGTTGATATTGTGTTGAGGCGATATCTAATATCACGATGAGATGATATTCTTCTTTTCACTTATGGTTGTAGCCATAGTACTAGGCATCACGATGACGTGATTTGCCTTGTGTAGCTGGAAGTATCCTCCCTATCTGAGAGGGAGTGTTGATGATTATTGTAGCGTCAGTCATATCCTTCCAATGATCTCCTCTACATAAGAATAAATTAAATAAAGCCAAAGCTATTTAATTTATATATATATATATATATATCGATTTGTGATTAATGCTAATTCATCAAGAGATACAAGTTAATGAAGAGGTGCATTTATGAAGAGGCCGACATGCTTGAGGCATGATTTATGTCAAATAATATTTATTATTTTATGAAGGCCGACTTCTATCTTGGAGGCGCAATCTTTGAGGAGGCACATTCTTTTTGGAGGCCGACCTATATTGTGAAGAGTCACATCTCTCTCAGCTTGTATATATATTAGATACATTTCATTGTTTTGAGACATACATTTTTCATACATTCCATTTCACATCAAGTGCGAGTTAGTGAGAAACTCTTCAAGTGCAGATCGAGTTATTGTGAGAAGACTGAGGATTATCATTTGAGAATTGCATCATTGTATTGTTGTGTTGGCATCAGTCTATGGTGCATATTATTAGGCCTCATTATCGGCCTTCATTGTAAAGGAGTTTATATTGTGATTCAATAATATAAGTGATATTATTGGCTGGTTTTTTCTCCCTCAAGAGGAGGGTTTTCCCAGGGTATCTACTGTGTTATTGTGTTTGATTTAGAATTAATTTTCTATGCATTAAATCTGATCATAAAACTAACACAAGTAAATGGCTGCATATCGTGTGGAATGAGGGGGCAGCAGGCCTGAGACCCCTTTAAAGTTTGTTTGAGTGCTTTCTTTTCAATTTTTGTGAGTTTTGTGCCAAGTTTCCTCAAAGAAATGTGGTCTCATAGAATTCCATGACAAGCTAATGCAATTGATAGCTGCTCCTAGTTATTAGTTATGTAATGTGAAGTAATACAATTTCTTAGGTTGACTTTGTAAAACTATATTGTTATTGAATTTTTTTCATCTATCAACATCTAGTTGTTACTTATGCAATGTGAAGTAATGCTTTGAGTTTGAAAGATGTGCAATGCAATTTAATCAACAATATGAATATAAACTACATAATATTTAACCATTCTTTTTATGCTATTGTACATTGACATTTAACCATTGCTCACTTGATTAAATTTTCAAAGAGTTTAATCATGCACATGAGGAGGAAATTAAATTTCGATTGTCAACTTCTATATATATCAAATTATCCAATAATCAAGTGTATGTCTATATACAAAAATGGAATCAATGCCAACTCAAACAAATTTTTACAATATGTGGAATATGCCATCTCGGTATCTATTCAATATTTACATGCCAAAATTTCTATCTCATCCTAAACTATTGGTGGATCATCAAAATGGAGCCTCTTTGAAGCACTCATTGGCTCTTAAGGTAGCTGCACAAGAAAAAGTCAAACCATAATTGAGATTAGTTATACTATATAATTTAAAATCAAATAATTAACATAAAAATCAATACACATTGAATTATAATTGAACTCTAAAATTGAAATCTTGATTACCTGAAATATACGTCTCTTCGAAGGGTCAGGAGTCCTAGAATATACCCCTCTCAAAGAACTACCAAACCAACTTTTGTAACGTCAATCTATATATGTGAACAAAAACATGAAATTGATCCAAGTTAGCATAGAATTGTCGGTAATAAGAACATATTTACCAAGCACAAAATAAAATAAACACATACCTCTTTAGGTGATCTTTTTGTATCTCCTTTAGGTGTTTCAACACCTCCTCCTTCAGGTGTTCGAATACCTACTCCTTCAGGTGTTGTGGCACTTATCAACAATGATGTATAGCTCACAACCGCCTGTACATAAAAATGACAAGTACATATGAAACTACGAATCTATGCCAATGCATGCATAATCAATAAAATATCTTATAAATCTTAATTCAATCAAATTTGAGTTCAATTACCTTTCCCTTATCTAACATTGTGCGTCTATAGTCTGGAGAGCATCGCACCTCGCTCGCACTAGGTGTTTCCTATAAGTAGAGAATAAGATAAACATATAAGTTAATATATAATTTCATTAAGGACAATTCAAATGACAAGCAAGTATACAATAAAAAAATGTAAATGAGTGAGTGCGAAAATACATACTGTGTGCATCTTGATGCCAAATGAAATGGCCCTAAGGGTGCTATCAGTCACCCATGTGAGCTCCTCCTCAGACATTAACTGTTAAATAGACCATGTAAATAAATATTAGTACTTGATACTATCTCTTATTAATATTTATTTTAAAAAAAATGCAAATTATGAATTTACACCTTAAATGTTACATGTGTAACTACTCCAATGTCCACCTCTCTAGCAGGAGAGGACTCTAGAGGGTGTGCTCCACTCCCTGTGTGTGATCTGCTATAATCTCCACATCCTGGATGTCATAATCATAAGTGTCTAATGGTTTCTCAGGTGGTTGTACAATAGGACCCAAACATATTTGCTGACACGTATTAAAAATATGTGGCACACAAATATGTGGACCCGAGGATGATGATGCAACAACACTGGATCCATCGCCAAGATCACCAGACTATGGCTGAGCTACTGAAGAAGCATGGGAAACCAAAAGACCACTCAAAGAGTGAATGGCTTGGATAGTTTGTGTGGCTGCATCCTCTGTAATATCTGGATATTGTACTGGAGGTGGCGGAGGAAGGGGAGGATGGGGAACATGTGGGAACCTAACTACTCTAGCTGCCCCTGGCCTATCCTAGGGCATACCTCCACCAACGCCCTGGAAGGGTTTAATGTCAAAGTAATTGACATGATGCCCTAACAAAAACTCAGCATATAATTTTTTAATAAAGTAAAAAGGTACATCAAGATTATTGTTGGGTGGTTTATCAAAAACCATACACCAATGATCCCAAAATTTATCTACTATGCCCCTATGTGTGCACCATTTTATAGAAAGTTTTGGTTTGTTAACATTAACTAGCAAATCGGTGTTGGGGTTAATAAATAAAGAGGCTATTTGGGATTTTGTTATTTGGAGATCTTTCACATCATCATAAGACAATCCACATGCATAATATTGCCTCATGGTTTCTCACCATGAATGAAATGCATTATGTTGGGTGGAGAAGGTTTCTACATTTGTAATTATTCCTGTCAATGTGGTTGACATATGGGATAATCGAGGGATTTTCTTATAAACATCACAAATGCCCCTCAATTGCTCCAATTTTTCATGAATTAAGTCTTCAATTGATGGCTGCGGAGGTGGTGGAGCATTTGGCATTTTTGCATTTTGATTCTTAGCTGGTGGATTTTCATTCTCAACTGGTGGAATTTGTGCATTCTCATTCTCGACAGCCATAATGCCTGATTAAAGTTAAAAAATAATTAATCTAAAATTAGAAAATATAAATGAAACACTATTTTTAAATCAAAATCCATTAAAACCATTCATTTTTTTTTATCAAAATCCATTCTAAACTCAATTGTTTCATAAAAATTCAATCAAAAACACTATTTTTAAAAAGAATCCACAATTTTTATTTTTATTTTTATCAAAATCCATTCTAAATTCAATTTTTTCATAAAAATTCAATCAAAAACCCTATTGTGAAAAAAAATCCACAAAAAACATTCATTTTTTTAATCAAAATCCATTCTAAACTCAATCTTTTCACAAAAATTCAATCAAAAACCCTATTTTTAAAAAAATCCACAAAAAACCATATGAAATTATTCAAATCTAAATCAAAATTGAATCAAATCAAATAAAAATAAAAAAACTTACCTTTCCAAATCTGATTTTGCCCAAATTGGATATCTGTTACGCGAACAAGCAATGCACTGTGCGCCTGCGGGTTCTTCACTGTCAAATGACTGACTTTCTTTATATATGATTTTTGCAAATTGGATATTCGATTTGCAAAACTAGGTTTGGTGTTTGGTATGGTGACACCTGAGCCTAAAAAAAGTCAACACGTTCTTTTCACGTTTTTCGGTTGGTGAAAGATGTGTTTTTTTCTTCATTGCCACTTTTTGGCCCACCATGATCCTGTACATACCCAAGACACCCATGGAGGTGTGGTCTAGTAAAAATCCTTTGATGTGACATCTCAGAGTATTTGGTTGTCAACCTTATGCTCATGTTCCGATTGAGAAGAGGTCTAAGTTGGAGAACAAGGCAATTTAGTGTATCTTCATCAGATATGGTGTCGGTGTGAAGGGGTACAAGCTTTGGGATCTAGTGGCCCAAAAGGTTCTCTATAGTAGAAGTGTGATTTTTGAGAGATGAAACCTTCCACAGTTGAGCAACAACCAGAGAAAGAAGAGAAACAAAAGGAGGTAGTTCAAGTTCCACTTACTTCAACGAAAAAACTGCGTACTCCTATTGAACCTGGTGATGAGGAGAGTTTGAGAAGCTTTGAAAGTTTTGGAGAAGAAGAAGAACCTCAACCTCAGCAATTTAGGAGGTCTACCAAAGATAGGCGACAACCTGATAGGTTGGGATATTCACTTGAAAGATTTGGTTATTTTTTGTTAGATTCCAGTTGCATTTTTGCTTTGATTGCCAACACTGATGAGCCTAGAACTGTTAGAGAGGCTATGGGTATGAGTGATGCAGATTCCTAGATGAAAGCCATGGATGAAGAAATGGCTGCATTGAAGAAAAATGATACATGGGATCTAGTGCCTTTTCCTGAAGGATGAAAATTTGTTGGATGTAAATGGGTGTTCAAGAGAAAATCTGGTCTAGATGGCAGTGTTGAGAAGCATAACTTACGGTTGGTCACTAAGGGATATTCTCAAGTGGACGGAATTGACTATGGTGAGAATTTTTCTCCTATTGTGAAGTTGACATCTATCCAATTCCTGTTATCACTTGCAACAACATATGATCTAGAAGTGGAATAGATGGATGTGAAGACAACGTTCCTTCATGGTAACTTGGAGGAAGAGATTTATATGTCACAGCTAGAGAATTTTGTGGTTAAAGGTAAAGAAAATTTGGTTTACAAGTTGAAAAAGTCTTTATATGGTCTTAAGCAGTCTCCTAGAATGTGGTACCAGAAGTTCGATACCTATGTGTTGTCATTGGGATTTTTGAGATCTAAATATGATCATTGTGTTTATTACAAATTTGATAATGGTCACATTCTCATAATTGCATTGCACATAGATGATATGCTATTTTTTGGGAATGGTAAAAGTTTGATTTCAGATTTGAAGTCTTAGTTGTCAGCATAGTTTGAGATGAAGGATCTAGGTGCAATGAGGTATATTCTGGGGATGGAGATAAGAAGAGACAGAGCTAACATAAAGCTTTGGTTAAGCTAGATCAAGTATATGAGTATTGTTTTGAAGAGGTTTAACATGATAGCTTGTAGACAGTTAGTTGTTCTTGTAATGTAGGGGATGAAGCTTTCTATTGAGGATTATCCAAAATATCCTCCTGAGATGGAGGACATGACTAGAGTACCATATGCGAGTTTTGTTGGCAGTCTTATGTATGATATGGTTTGCACGAGACTAGAAATTTCCCAAGCGGTGGGAGTCTTGAGTCGTTTTATGGCTAATCTTGGATGAGTACATTGGGATGTAGTGAAGAGAGTGTTCAGATATTTATGGGGTACTTTTGAGTATTCCTTATGTTTTCATGGTTATCGTAGTGGACCTCAGCACTTAGTGAGTATTTGTGGATATGTGGATTCAGATTGGGCAAGTGACATTGATAGTGGAAGATCCATTAGTGGCTATGTGTTCATGATGTATGGTGGTGCAATTAGTTGGATGAGTAAGCAGCAGGCTATAGTCACTTTGTCCATGGAAAAAGCATAGTACATGGCAGCTACTCATGCTTGTAAGGAAGCCATTTGGCTTAAGCGTTTGTGTTTTGATATTGGTTTTGATGCAAAGCAAATTACTATTTGTTGTAATAGTCAAAGTGCCATTTGTTTGGAAAATAATCCTACTTTCCATGCTAGAACAAAGCACATTGATGTTCAATTTCATTTTTTTTGTGATATGGTGAAAGATGGAAAGGTCAAGTTGGAGAAAGTTGACACCCTAATGAATGTTGTAGATGCATTGACAAAGCCAGTGAGCACATAAAAGTTCAAATGGTGTTCAAATTCTATGGGCCTTAGGGCCTCTAATAGTTAAATCTAGTTACTTTCATTGGCTCTTCAAAGGTGTTCGAAAAGTGGGAGAATGTTGGAAAAATAAGGTGATTCAACCTTTGATTTTTCCGAAGATTTGATTTTTCTAAATATATTTTCTCACTTTGTTTTTGTGAGTTACAAGTTACAGTTTCTATTCAGACGAGGAGTCAAGTTGGAAAGTTGATTTTTACAAGTGGAGTTGTGCATAAATGTTTTTTTCTATTTTCGTGTTGATTTTACATGGAGTGCGAATTTTTCGAGGTGCAATTATTTTGGCAAGTGCAGATTTTATAGATTGGCCTGTGGTGACAATTGGAAACTTACCATTGTGTCTACAGTGTTTTTGGTGCTTTCCATGTTGCACGTTCAGCCTTTGGTAGTTGTTTTAGAAATGTCTAATTTATGCATTTATAAGCTCTTATATATTGAGCACTTGTATTTTGGAGTTGTGTATTGTTGTTTTATTGAAGTACCATTATGCTGTTGAAATTACTCCAGAATTGTGAATTGTGAAGACTCCTACAAGAGCATAGGCTACTGCCACAATAGTGGTTTACACTTTCTGGGAGATCTTGATTTTTGTTGAAATCACATATTTTTAGAAAATATAATAATTTAAGCCTTGAAAAGTTCCATTTAAAGGATTCCAATTGAAGAGGGTTTGATCAAACTGCCTTAGATGAAGCCGCCTTGGATAGAACCCCGCTAGTTTTAAACCATACCTATAACAAAGTCTCCTTTACACCTATCAAAATGCATAAAAAACCACTTTTGATTTACCTTTTGGGGGATCAAATGAATTCATTTAAAATTTATTTTTTGTAATTATGTAGTCCTTATTATAAGCTTCCAAAAAAGTATAATTTTAATTAAATTAAATTTGATTATTATATTTTATTTTTGTTTCTTGTGAATGTAGTTTTTTCACCGAAAATCAAGCTCTCTATTATGCACATGTGGAAAAATAGAAGATTATCAATTTTTTTTGAAAATATGAGTGCACCAGATATTGAAGTCCTTGATCCAACAAAAAAAAGAATTTCGATACATACAAGAAAAGTATGTGTTATACGGTTCGCCTATGTCTGAATTGTAATTGGTTTGACTTCAAAACTTGATTAAGGAAAAAATATTCAATAAAACACTATGAAACCAATTAGAAGCACTAGATATCGTAGTAACAAATATAAATTCAGAAAAATTAGAATTTTATCCTTACATTATGTGTTATACAGTGTTAAATAGGCGCAGGACAACTGAGAGGGGGGGTGAATTAGTTCACACAATTAAAACTTAAAACTTCAACACTTATTAATTCCACAATCACATTGCTCTATTATTAAGTAAGAGCATGAAACACAAATAACAGAAAGCAAATCAACACAATGAACACCAAATTTTTGTGTGGAAAACCTAATGAGGGAAAAACCATGGTGAGGGTTAACTCACAATCTAAAAGATTATAAAACAAAGGCTCATTGCCAAGGGCTCACTACCCAGAAGAGGACTCACTGTCCAAATACAAAGGCTCACTGCCTACAGAAAGGACTCACTGTCCAACAAGGAGGCTCATTGCCTACAGATACAAAAGAGAACAAAAAGATCCACCACAACAATTAATGCACATTCGCAGGATTGCAAAAACCCTTATCTCACTATCTTCAACACAATAAAGAACTGTTATCACAACTCACACACACACTTCTACTCTTATTATTTGTGGCTCACTTTCGTCACTTTGCATCACACTGTCATACAACTCTTCACAATTCGACTTGCTTTTATACCATCCTCAACCTTAGAAACTTTCTCCAAGGTCGGCCACAAAAGCCTTATTTCATAAATTCAAAATAGGTTGGTAACTAAAAATTCTCGTGGTGGAAAGGAATAAGAGTGGACCAATAAAAAACATTTTTCAAGATCAAAAATAATATCTTGAAACAACCACACGCTTCCTTAATTAAATTTTATTCTTCGAATGAAGTGTAAACACCAAGTTGGTCAAACCTAATGAAAACACAAATAAACATTGATGTACACACTTCCCAATCAGAAGATGACACGTGAATGCCACAACACACTTCCTTATGCATGAGGATGTATCTCAAAATATTCCAGATACATCCACAACTAAACAACAAACTTCAATCACTGAACACTTTTCACCAATCTAACCGGACTGCACAAACTCGCACTGAAACACAAAAACATGACTTCGATATCACCAATCTTCACACCTCCTTGCTAGAAAATGAAAAAGACCTTTACAAGGCATATCCCAGATCCGCAAGATCTGAAACAAAGCAACAACGAACTGTGGAGAAAAACCAATTCTCCAAGTCCACAAAAGACCAACTCTGCCAGAACATTTCACATACCAGTGAACGTAAGTCTCACATAACATCACACCAGAAACTAAAACTCAAGAGATATCACCACTAAATCCTCATTAACAAGCCTTCAGATCCACACAAGCATAGGATCAATGTAGGAGAAGTGCAGAGCACATACCAAAGCACATACTGAACACTTTCATCATTCTGTTTTTCCTTCTTTATTTAATTTTCTCAAAAGCACTTGGAAACTTATCAAACCATCACACCTGCAACACTAAAAAGATAGCTCCATGTACTCACAACATCTCAACTATACATGTACAATCTGCAACATACTAAATTGTGTTGACATCAATGACAACATTAATGACAACACCACCAAACTTGCTCATACTTGCGGCATATGGTGAGTGTCACTCCTTAAAAATGGTGTTTACTAAAAAAAATGGTTTTCAAAGAAGATGGAAAAAGAAGTGTAATTTGATTCCAAAATTTTTAAAAAATATATATTAAAAATGTACAAAAAAAAATGTCACAAATCACTAGTTTGCATCATCTTCAAATTCCTCATGGTTTAGCCGCTATAGGTGTCCAAAAGTGAATATTTAGTTAGAAAAAATTAGTTCAATGTCCACTTTGGCCAAAAATTGTAAACCAGTATTGTGGGATCACCCCATAGCTTTGCAATTATATTGTAAATGTTTATTTGTTAGTGAATAATATAATTGAGCTATGTTTTGGAGTGGGTTTTTTCTCCCGAAAGGGTTTTCCCCATGTAAATCTTTGTGTTATGAGTTCATTTTTATCTGTTAATGATATGTATGTGCATCTAAATCTGTAACAGTTAAAGGTGTTTAAGAATTTCTTGTAACTCTCTCCTACTTAGATTAGTGTAAGAAGTTGCTTCCGCTTACCAGACTTCCTTTTAGTCTATACGTTTGACAATAGATGTTAGGATTTTATCCCCATTTGGAGTTGATCCAAGATGTCTCATTATGGATTTGGATGTATAAAATTCCTTAGGAAATTTTGTTGGAGGATTTTCAAATTGGTCAGCAATTCCTTGGGGGCGTATGTCTTTAGTTTGAGTGCATTGGAAGGGAATTAATTAGCTTCCTATGTCAGGATCTACATGAAGGTGAATTTAAGCAAACTGATACTCTCAAAATGATGTAGATGTCACAACTGCATGGATGGCATGATAGAGCTCCTCAATACCTTTCCAATGTCACAATAATCACGAAAATTGAAGATTGAGGAAAAAAGTTATGAGCTCGAGAACTAAAAATGAAAATCTAACTTCAACCAACAATAAATGCTTGAAAAAAAAAACCTACGCCACTACAAAATTGGTGTAGCCAACTTTTTGAAAAATATCTTATTTGAAAAAAATTTCCTCCTAGATTGTAAGTTATGATTGTTTCAAAAAATGGCCTATTTCAGCCTTTAGGAACAAAATAGGGGGCCAAGGCTTAAAAATTTTGACCCCTAGATCTTCATATGACTGTTGCCTATACAAAAGGCTTTTGAAAAAAAATCCACCATCGCCTAGTGGCATCACAACTAGGGCAGGGTGTTTGGGGGCTAGCGGGGTGGGCCTTAGCCCCCCACTAAGGTGGGCTCGGGGGCATTCACCTCCCCGTGACTGTGGGGTCGAATATAATAGGAAAGACTAAATTTTTTGTTGGTGCAATAAACTTTATTAACAAATTTTATTAATAAAACCTACGGTGATAATAATGAAACCATACAAACTGTGGATGATAGTGACAATGCCAAGTACGACCCAAAAGAATAGTATACTGAAAAGACAACAAACGATGATGACACCAACCAAAGTACCATTGATGCTAGAGATTATATTGGAATATGCCACCCATACCTGTAGATTGACGTGACTATCATAAATCGTACAGTACAACCAAGTATGAATCCGTACAAATCCATATGATTGTACGGATTACACCAAATGGAGAAAAAATACCTAATTCCCTCGAACAAAAGTGTCAAAAAATGACAAATTGATAGTTGTTTCTTAGGTTATCGGGCCTTTTGGATGCAAAGATAGGGTTGTATTTCACCCAAAGTGCTCTGAAAAATTAACTACCTCCAAGATCTAGCAATTGAAAGCCTCCTTGAAATCCTTATAGATTAGTCAAAACATAATAAAAATTGACAAAACGAAAGGCAAACCTGACTTTCTCTGACATCCTAGATTTAACCACGAGGTCATTGAAAATTCAACCCACATCTAGAAAAAAATTTGTGCTAATATTGGTCCCTCAGATCTAGGAATAATTCTATAGCATTGAAGCTCTGATACCATGTGAGAGTTAATGGTGAAATCCTCAACACCCAAGGATCACCTGCAAGATAACAATAACTTTTGCAAAAGAGAAATGACAAAAATATCATGCTATGATTATGGTTGCAAGATTGCTAGATTGAATTATTTACAATGTACATATGATGCCTTGCTTATATAGGCAAGGTGTGATGAAGTACCAACATTAAATGATAGGATCCAACATTAAATGACCTGGGACATAAGCAATAAATTTCAAAAGATAAGATAAGATCTAGTGACAAATAACACTAACTAGAAAGATTCCTTCCTAGGACCTAAGTGGACTTAACATGTAAATAAGACCTAGATAGGTAAAACACCTATTTACACCAATACTCAGGTATGTCAATGTTTCGGTCTCCTAATTGTCTTACAATTAGAATGAAGGATTCTTTAGGTTTGAAGGATATTTTTATTACAAATATTTTTAGCCAAAATAACATTAGAGATGAAGCAAATATTTTGGAAGACGTGAAAACATGTAGACAAAAATTTCAAGAGAAAAATTTGATCTTGCATGGGGAATTTAAGGTGATTGTTATCCCTAATAAGAAGTATGAGTAGATCTTCCTTCTCCATTGATTCTATGGACTTTTGGAACCTTTGTAGGGAGACTACTCTGGTTGATATTTCTCCAAGGTCAAGATGTTTCACCTAGAACAATAAGAGAGAGAGTGATGACAATATTTTATGCAAACTAGATAGGTTTTTGATCTCCTCTAATTGGTAGCTTTCTTTAACCTCTTTTAGCTCTAGAGTTATCCATTTTGGAGGGTTGAATCATTGGCTTGTGGAGCTATCTTTGGTTGTTGGGAGAAAGTCTTCAGGTTTCCCTTTTAAAATGGAATCCTTTCGATATGAGCACATAGGGTTTAAATAACCCAATTGGTGGGGGAAAGATTTCAAGAGATGTAAAAGGTTTTCTCTCTAAAAAAAATTGGGGGAAGCTAAATTTTAGGAAAATTCCCAAAATAAAGATATTATGGGGATGCATTTGAAAATAAAATAAATATCAAAGAGAAGTTGCAATTGATCAAAGTAGATATTTTCTCACATTAGATATTTGAAGACCTAAAAAGTAAGGAAGTGAAATATATTGAAAATTTTAATAGAACCTTGAGAATGGAGGAAATATTTTGGAAACAAAAATTTAGAGTCAAGTGGCTCAAGGATAGAGATGGGCATACAATTTGTTTTCATTTAGTAACTAATATTAGAAGTATAAAAACAAAATCCTTAGAATTCAATTGCCATCGAGGAATATTGTGAAGGACCTCAAGGAAATTAAGTTGGAAGGTGTCACCCTTTTTAAGGATATTCTAGCTTTGGATCCTTTGGCATTTGAGGATGATTAAAGTGCAATTCTAAGTAACATCCCTAGCTTAATCACCGATAGACAAAATAGTGTTTTGATGGCTCCCTTCCTTATTGAGGATATTTGAGATGCACACTTTTTTTGGGGGGCTTGTAAGGTGGAAAGCCCTTATGGGTTTCAAGTTGAATTCTTTTAGAAGTTTTGGGAGGTTATGGTAGATGATTTTTGGAAGGCCATTAAAGAATCCAAAAGTAGAAGATTTATGTCAAGAGCTTGGAACTCAATGTATGTTGTCTTGATTCTTAATGTCAAGTCCCCTAAATATTTTGATGAATATAGATTGATTTCCCTATGCAATGCTATTTATTAGATTGTCTCTAAGGCCATGGTTTTGTGCCTCAATATTTTCTTGAAAGCTTTGGTTGATGAGAATCAAAGTGAGTTTTTGAAGGGTAGACAAATCTTATACAATATAGTTAATGCTCATGAAACTATTCATTTGATAAAATTAAAGAAAAAAAGTAATAATAATAAATTTAGACTTGAATAAAGCTTACAATAGGGTTTCTTGGGATTTCTTGATCAAAGTCATGAGAAAATTTGGATTCAACAAAGAGTGTTGCATTTGGGTATATATTTGTATCTCCATAGTTTCATATTCATTGATTGCCAATAGATCTCCTACTAAATTCTTCGAGAGTAAAAGGGGCTTAAGGAAAGAAGACCTGCTCTCTCCCTTCTTGTTTCTTATTATTGTTGAGACATTAGGAAGGGATTTAAATGTAGAGAAGGAGAAAGGAAATCTAAAAGTCCTCCAATTATCTTGGAGGAAAGGGCATGTGACCCATTTTAAATTCATAGATGATATTTTTTTGTTCGGAGAAGCGAATGCTAAAGAAATTATAGTTTTCAAGAAGTTATTAGGTCAATACAAGAAAGATGTTGCTCAAAAGCTGAACATAAATATGTCTAGAATTTTATGTTGAAAGATAGATGTTAGACAAATCTAGAAATTCAAACAATCCTGGGATTTGAGATAGATAGTTTTCCAAAAAAATACTTAGGAATGCCTCTAGTGGATAAGAGAACCTTGGAGATGGAATGGAAAAATATGATTGATAGGGTCCAAATTAGATTTGCCTCTTGGAAAAGAAAATGAATTTCTTCAGTATCCAAGATCGCTTCAAGATTAAGGCCTCTTTGGCCTCCATTCCAATTTATACAATGTTCATGTTTCAAATACTTAGTAAAATAGCCAAAGGTTTTGAAGATATGCAAACAAACTTTCTCTAGTGTGGTAGTGGAAATTCTCATAAGTATGATCTAATCAAATGGGAGGAAGTTTGTAAATCTAAGATTGTTGGTGGAATAGGGATTGAACATGCAAAAAGATGAATAAGGTGTTGGATTTCAAATTTTGTTGGAGGATATATGAGGAGAAATACATATTTTGGAGTAATATTATTTAGGCTAAGTACCTTTCAAGGGGGATGGACATTTTGTTCTTGCAACCAGGTTTTCTTCCTTTTGGTTCCAACATCTAGAACTTCATAAGGTCTTGTTGCAATATGGTTTCTCGAGATATTAAATGGAGGATAGAAAGAGGAAATAGGATAAATTTTTGGAGAGAAAGTTGGATTGATGATAAAGCCCTCAAAGAGGATCAAACCTTTGGTATCACATTTCAAAGATACCATAGGGAAGAGGGTCAATGATTATTGGGTAGAAGGCTTTTCCCCGAAGTAGTGGTGTATTCTCATCCCTCTAGTGTCAAAGCTTCAAGACGCATGTGAGGAGGTTGAAGTGAAACTACATACCTGGCCTATTCATTTTGAGGAAAGGGAGGATAAGATGGTGTGGGAAGGTCATGGGAGCAACATTATCTTTGGTTAAGGCTACCTTTTGTAGATTTTTTGAGGATGTGATCTTGGATTCAAAAAGTTTAGACAAGAAAATTTGGTTCCACTTTGAGCTCCTTAAGGTGAATTATTTCTTGTGCATTGCATCAAGAAGGTATACTATCACAGGATAAACTCCAAATGTTTGGTAAACATGGCCCTTTAAAGTGTGTTTTGTGTCTTTCATGTTACAAATTCAATCATTGTTTGTTCCTTTATTTTGATTTTTCTAGGATGCAATAGAGTTGGTTATTAGAAAAATGGGGGATAGCTTGGAGTATGTATTTGAATATGCCAAGTCTTTTGGAATGTTGGGACATGAAGATTAAGAGTTAGGGTTGTTGGATAATAGATTGGGCACCTTGAGAAATAATGACTCTCCCTACTTGAAAGGTGCGATTGTTTCCAACAGTTCTGGAAAGTTCACAATTTCATTTGTAACTTTCCTTCGAATTTTGGAGGTACAACCCCCTCATATGATATGCAATGAATTTAAAAAACTAAATACACATATGTATGCTTTTAACCCAAAAGCAAGAAATGAAAAACCTGATACAAGGAAGATTCCTAATATCAAGTGCAAGGAAAAGTAATAAAGACATTGGCACAAAGACTAGTTCACATATAGCATATTATAAGGATACTGGCACAAAGACTAGTTTGCATGAAACATATTATGAAATTATTGGCACAAAGACTAGTTTGCTTACAATGAAGTAACATAAATACAAACCCAATATTACTTGTAAAATGAAATCAACTACAAAGATAGATGCATACACCAACATAGAGGAATAGTATAAACACCAAGATATACCCAAACAAACAAATTTAAGAATATCAGATATCTCTATAAAGTATATGTGCACAAAAAACTAGAGATTTCAATTCACAACCAAATGTATTCCCAAGATAGTATAATATTAGGTTCTTTCAAAAGATGTCTAGAGAGAGACAGTTTAAAAATAAACATATATATAGCTCTGCGAATGAGTAACCGCTTCTTTCCTTGCCTGTAACTAATTAAAATTTAAAGTAATTTCAATAAATAAAAGCAACTGAAAGCTAGGATGGTGGCGCTTTGCTTCCAAATTCCACATATGCTGAAGTCATTTTTGCAAGGCTTGGAAAGCCTTTGTGAAATTTGGGAGCTCCTTGTGATGCAAGATAGTTATGTTCCCCATCTGTAACCTCCACACCAGTTGACTATCTCAGATGGCTTCAATTCTCTGATCATAAGTCTTCATGAGCCTTGTTTCCCGAGATAGGATAAGGTCTAATTCACTGAATTTTCTCAAATGCTCGACATCAAAAGACTGAGAGCTAAAAATTCCATCGACTATCTTCTGGAAACCATTCTCCAAGGCTTTAGCATTCTCATTACTCCCATCTCCTTCCTTGTCAAGTTGTAATATGAGGGAAACAAGATTCTTATGAATCTCCTCCAAGATTGCATTACATTCAGTTCAGACCTCTTGAAGCTTTTGTAAGCCCTACCTTGTGACCTGTAATTTCCATTCCACACTTTTATTCTAGATCATATAGTGAGCATCAACAACATTGGGTATGATTTTCTTAGCATATAACTTTTCCATTCCAAATCCTATCATCACTTTGATTTCATTTGCATACTGATTCCATACCCTTTCCTTTTTTTCAGCAGTGGCAATTTCCTCTTGAACTTTTGATCTTGAAGCATTTGTCTTTTGGAGACATTTGAGATATTTTGAAATAATTTGATTACCTCTTCTGACTAACCCACTACTCCATTCCTCAACGTATTTGCTAAATTTTTTATACCTCTTCATTTTACTTACTACTTCTTTTCTTATCAGGGTCAAGGGATCGAAGGAAGACCCAACTTGAGATATTGGCTGAGGAGGAAGATCAAAAATGGATTTCAAACATTTGGTCAAGATTTGAATTTTCCTTTTCAACTCATCTTTGCTTTCTTTATCCTTCTTGGAACTCTCAACCATTCTCGTTATAGACACTTGGAAGTTGTGCACATCACCATCCCTTGTAGGGGGTCCCAAATTAATTATGTCAATATCAAATTCATTTGCAGTTGCATGAGTGATCTCCTTTTGTGTGGTGGGGTGGGCAACTTCCAGGCATAGATTTCCTGACTCAATATCATTGATCAATTGAGCAATAGTTTCCAATTTCTTAGGCTTTGGAGTCCTTTGAATCAATTTTCCAACCATATCTTGCTTAGGGAGATCCAACTGCATTTCCTTCCTCTTTCTTGACAAAGTATCCTCTAGCCAAACAAAAGTAACAGGGATATTGGTTGCCTTGGAACCGAAAGATTTGAATTGTATTCTACTCGTAGGAGTATTTTCCTGAACATCCTGTGATGGAAATGGAGAAAATATCTTATTTGAAGGTTCATTTACCTTCATGATAGGTGATGATTAATAAGATGAAGAAGAAGAGTTGATATCTATGTTCTCCTAGTTGTCTTCTTCTCCCTCATCCCCCTTTTCTTTATCTAAATTAGGTAAATCTGGGATTTCTTCTTTGCAAGTCAGTTGCGACACATTTTTGTTAGGAGGTTCTTCATCAATGTCACTCTGAGTTCCAAATGGCACTAAGTGTGAGACAACCCTAGAGATTCTTGCAATCATAGAAGGTTGACTACTGCCTCCTATTGGTTGAATGTTATGTGATCTATTTATGGGGCGAGATTGCTTTGTTTTCTTTTTGGTGACCCATTCTTGAGTCCTCTCTAAAAAATCCACATTCCTTGCCTCAATTGTTTCCTTTTCCTTAATGCTCCAATTCATAGCAGGGATAGGCCTATTTGCTATTAGGTTTGTAAAAATTGGGTCCACTAGGTCTGACTCATCATCTTCAATTCCTTGTACATCCAAACTCAAATTATAGATGTGTAAAAGAGGGGGATGACCACGTCAAGGCCCTAGGTCACGAAGAGCCAAGAGTGGAAGGCTGCCCTAACTTACCTCACTCTAAAGGGATGGTTTGAATGAGGGATGAGAATGATGAGGACTATAAGGCCCTACAACCACTTTTCAAACCCAAAATCCAAACTGGGGCTAGGCGAGCCAGTTTGTAGGTTCAACACTATACCTCAGGTAGCTCTCTACTCGAGGACAATAGTATGATTATGAGACAACGCAGTGCGGTGGAGTCTCTCAGGTGCGCTGGCGTTCGTACAACTAGAGGACCAAAAACACAGTATGAATCACCTGAAAACAAGCTGATGACCTAGCTAATCACTTCAAAGGGAACAAAATAGAGCTATGAAGTAGGAAAGATACAAATGAATGTGATAAAGTAAGTATATGAAGGCTAAGGTGACAAAGATAATCTTACAAAGATGCTCGTTCACCAGCTAGCTCCAAAAAGCATGCCCACCTACACACAAGAAAGAGGGAAAATTGTTGGGGGCTATATAGGGGTCTGCCTCAGTCAGACCCTCGTCTTGGTGTTTCCACCTCCATAGACAACCAAGATAACAACGATAGAGAAATGTATGATAAAGAAGTAGAGAAGGAGAAAAAGCAAGTAACACTACAAAACATTAAAGAGATACACAACCAAATTGTAAAGGAGAGGAGTGAAATGTTACCACCTCCACCAAGAGCTTACTAACCAATGATGGAGAAAGAGAGCTTGAACAATCACCACAGCCTCAACTATGATGAAGGGAGGTGTTGCAAAACCTCAAGCCCCTGCTGCAATGGCTTGTTCCACACTTTCTTTACATAGTTGATGGGGTGTTGTTACTATTGCTATGAAGTGCCAAAGTGTTGCTTAGAGTGAAGAATGCAAAGAAAATGAAGTTGAATACTTAAAGGATGCAAAAAGAGATTGTGTAGAAGCTGAAATGAATGAAGGAAGAGTGTTTTTGAAGGTGGGATGAGAGAAACTTCCATTTTTGGGGTCGGTTGGTCGAAGAGGGACATTACAAACTAACCCCAATGGGAAGTGTAATGCCTCTGCCAGCTTCAAACACAAGAATTCATCAGGGATGTAAGTGTGTTGTACAGATGTTTGTGTGTCATGCAGGCATCCCTGAAAAATATTCCTCCACTGAAATGAAGGACAAACACCAAGTGGAACGAAGGCAACTAGCTAATGTGAAATTTCACCTTTAGATTTGGTTTTCTAAGGTGGGGAAGTGTAAAAGGGGAATTTGCATAAGGGGTGCAAATTCGTGCCTATACATTTTTCCCCCACTTTAGTGAGAAAAAATACTGATGAGTGCTTAAGTAAAGTAGATCAACAAGATAGTAGGGTTAGAAATGTATACTTGAACCATCGAGGAAGCAGACTGTGATTTGGTGAACTCAAGAGCACAGGACAAGTAAAGGAATTCATAGCCCTGCAAAACTATGAAGTTGTAGAATGAAATCATCTTACAGGCTCGTAGACCTGCATGGAGGTGACCCCCAAGATCTCTCACATGAAGGAATCCCTAAGAAGTAAGTGCCTCACAGGCCCATAGACCTACAAGGAAGGTTTCCTTCAAGATATCTCACATGAAGGATACCTAGAAAAGCGCCTTACAGACCCATAGGCCTACAAAAAAGTTTCCACCAAGATCTCTCACATGAAGGAAGCTGAGAAAGCACCTTATAGACCCACAAGCCTATAAGGAAGGTGTCCTTCAAGATCTCTCACATGAAGGAAACCAAGAAAATTGCCCTATAGACCCATAGATTTGTAGGGGAGCGACCCCCAAGATCTCTCGCATGGAGGAAGCTTAGAAGAAGTTCCCTATAGACCCATAGAACTGCAGGGAGGTATCCCCCAAGATATCTCACATGGAGGAAACCATAGGAAGGGGACTTCGTAGAGTCAGGAAGTGGCTTCACAGGTGCACCTACAAAGTGACATGTTTACCCGAAGATAGGAAAGAAGTCACGTAGTGAGCGGACAATCACATAGACCGTCGATAGATTGGAAATCTTTCAAAGGGATCCCTTAGGAAACCAGTGTGAAGAAAGGGGTCCACTCAAGGGACGCGCTATTTGAAAGTGCAGAAGAGATGTTTCTTTCTCCAATTGATTCATCATCAAGGAATCCTTTCAAAAGATGTTCACTTCATCAAGGAATTTGAAAGGAAGAAAATTCCCCCTTGCAAGGGGATGGTTGAAGTTGCTCCCACCTCAAAGGAAAGGTTCTCAAGTTCTTTCTTTACGAATCCATGATGAAGGAAACACATTTTGTTAGGGTTTCAAGTTGAGAATGTGATTCTTTGAAAAGAAGTTTGTGAAGATTCTCAAGAAAAGATTCGTTGGCAACAAATACATTTTTTGAAAATCGAAGTGTTATAGAAATAGCGTTGTCATGCATGAGAGAGACAACTCAAGCAAAGAAGAGAGAAAGATAAGGAAAGAGAAAAAGAGAAATGAACATAAACACGGGCATAGGGGTAGCCTAATATTTCGGTCAAAATTGCTCATAAATATATATAAGTATAATAATAGTATATAAAATGAATTGTCATCAACCCCCTACTATATCAAACCATGCGAAGAATGCACGAGAAAACAAAGTAAAAATTAAAAAATGGGTCAACATGCAAGGGAAGCCTAAATTCCCCCCAACGCTTTGCATCGTGCCCAATTTTGTCAAAAATAAATCACAAACATGGAAGAATGACGATACACATAGAAGAAGGTTTACAACACAAAAACCACACTTGTATTTGAGCACCAACAAGGGTGGAAAGGGTCATACAAGTACGCATAGCATGATTATGGGGGAACGCATCACAACACACACACTCATCTAATCTAAAGATAAAGAAGGGGCCTCCCCCTAACACTGATCGACTAAGAGATCATCTACTTCCCATTTTAGATCATCACAGGGGGAAGGAGGATGAGCCTATAGTGGTGGAATGTTAAGAGGAGGAACATCCGACCCTCTCGCAACAAGGGCTAAGGAAGAAGGCCCCACAAGGTCTCCTTCACTCGAATCTTGTGGAGCTATGGTCAATGATTTCACAAAGATTGTTGAAAAGGCCAAAACTTCATCCAAAGAGTTAAACATGCACTTTACAGGAGTGCCATGTTTCACCTCAACAGATGGAGAAATTTGTGCTCGAGATTCACCGCTAGCCTAATTGAGTGATTTGAGAGTAGTGACGAACTTAGGAGAAGCGGGGATTGGTACTGTCACTAGGACAGAACAAGTCAACATGAGACCACCTTTTCAGGGGAGGTGGACTCCTCTTATGTCCTTCATTTCTAGAAGGACCACTCTCTACCTTTTGTTCCATTGGGGGACGTGAACTCCCTACAGACGAGGCAAGAGGTGAGGTTGAGGAAGAGAAAACCACAATAGATACCACTGAAGTGTTCAACATATCTATGGGTTTTGGGAAAGTTGGGACATCTGGAAGGGACATCAACAAAGGTAGCTCCACCGAAGGAGCGATGAACACCTGGACCTTTTTAGGGTCAAGCGCATTCATAATCACAATAGAAGCTGAAAGCGATGTGGAGCTAGATTTAATGAAAGCAAAGGGGAGGAGAGAGGAGGACACGACAGGAGGCCCTAATATAGGGGTAGCCATCTCTTCTTCCTTCCTCTATAAGGTGGACTACTTGGTTGCAAGAGCCTTTCACTGACGCTTGCACTCATGCACAAGGCAGTTTCTACAACTCTTCGAGCTAGAGGCTAAAAGCTGTGAAGGAACAAAAGGCTCCTGCTTAGCATGGAAGTGTCCTCCATAATTGTTTCTAGCAGAGGAACAGGCTCCTGAAAGGGAGCGAGAGGAGCAGATTGAGAAGTAGCAGGGGGAGTCGATTCTAATGCCTCGGTAGTGGGCCTCTTCCCATTTACTGCTTTGGGAGTAGAAGTGGTAGGAGGCCACAGAGGTTGAGACATAGAAGATTCCTTGTAGGGGCCTTTCTTCCTACTATACCGAATGGGTCTAGGCTCTATGGGTAGGACAAGAAGCTCAAATGCAGGACACTTAGACTTCCACCAAGTAGGCACTACAAAATTTGATGGTGTCACAGTAGGGAAAGAAGGAGCATTAGACTGAACAATGGAAGAGGAAGAAGGAGGATCGTAGGACCGCTTCTCTTCTTCCCTTCTATGTGCCTTAGCAACATCACTGTTAGCTTTTAAGCAAGCCCTATGTGAAACAACATAAGGTGATGGAGGGTATCTCAGTTTCAGCCTTAAAAGTCCTTTCTTATAATTTTGATACGTTCGATACAAGAGGTCCTTCCTAGGTAGGAGAGGACCAACGAGCATAGGCCAAGAGTAATCAAAGGAGTAACTATCATGGGAAACAGGTGGTTTATAACCTGTGTCATGAATTACATGCATAGAACCCTCATGGATAAATTTTAAACATTTATGCATGACCTAAGGAACTGCATTCATAGGTACTAACCAAGGGATACCTAGCTTCACTTTAAAGAGTTCAGATCCAGGGATTATGTCGAAAAAAAGCTTCATAGATTTAGGTCCAACCAAAACTGACAAGACGATACTACCAAAAGGAGGTACGAAAATTCTGTCATGCATGCGGATGGTGCTCACAGGTGCGTCATACCCATCTTTGTGCAAAAAAAATATTAGCACGATCTCCTCAATTATAATGTTCACTTGAGACGTCAAATCAATGAGAACACCTACTATGATTTTTTCATTAATTCACACAGGGATATAGAGAGGAGATGGTTCCCTATTAAAACCCATTGACAGATCCTACAAGGTGAAAGTTATACCAGTACCACTGCTCACAGGCTGTGTAGAGGGGATAGGTTGATGTAGGAAAGAGGCCATCACATGCAATGAATGACACTTTCTCAGAACCCTCTAAAGGTTGCAAAGTAGGAAAGTGACCCAATTAAGGTTTCGTTATGCAACACTTTCAAAACCCTCCAACTACACCTACTACGGGTCATAGGTTTAGTTGTAAGGAAAATCCCTCACAACACTCACACCTACAACACTCCTAGAACATGAGGAAATGAGCTTTTAGTATTACAAAACGGAACCAAAATGGTTCATGTTGGGTTCACCAAAAATGTAAGAGAAGGGGACCAACCATGCCAAGGCCCCAGGTCATAGAGAGCCAAGAGAGGAAGGCTGCCCTAACTTAGCTCACTCTAAAGGGATGTTTCAAATGAGGGATGAGAGTGATGAGGACTATAAGGCCCTACAACCACTCTTTAGACCCGAAATCCAAATTGGGGCTAGGCAAGTCCATTTTTGGGTTCAACACTATACCTCAGGTAGCTCTTTTCCCAAGGACGAAAGTGTAGTTTTTGGGATGACAGTACGGTGCATTGACGTCTCTCAGGTGCGCTAGCGTCTATATGACTAGAGGACCAAAAACATAGTATGAATCACCAAAAAATAAGCTGAAGACCTAGCTAGTCACTTCTAAGGGAACAAAATAGAACTATGAAGTAGGAAAGATACAAATGAATGTGATAAAGTAAGTATATGAAGGCTAAGGTGACAAAGATAATCTCATAAAGATGCTCGTTCACTAGCTAGCTCCAAAAAGCATGTCCACCTACACACAAGAAAGAGGGAAAATTGTTGGGGGCTGTATATGGGTCTGCCTCAGTCAAACCCTCATTTTGGTGTTTCCACCTCCACGGACAACCAAGATAGCAATGATAGAGAAATGTATGATAAAGAAGTAGAGAAGGAGAAAAAGCAAGTAACACTACAAAACATTAAAGAGCTACTCAACCAAATTGTAAAGGAGAGGAGAGAAACGTTACCACCTCCACCAAGAGCTCACTAGCCAATGATGGAGAAAGAGAGCTTGAACAATCACCATAGCCTCAACTATGATGAAGGGAGGTGTTGCAAAACCTCAAGCCCCTGCTACAATGGCTTGTTCCACACTTGATTTATGGAGTTGGAGTGTTGTTGTTGCTGCTATGAAGTGCCAAAGTGATGCTTAGAGTGAAGAATGCAAAGAGAATGAAGTTGAATGCTTAGAGGATGCAAAAAGAGAATGTGTAGAAGCTGAAATGAATGAAGGAAGATTGTTTTTGAAGGTGGGATGAGAGAAATTACCATTTTTTGGGGTCGGTTGGTCGAAGAGGGACGTTACAAACTGACCCTAATGGGAAGTGTAACGCCTCTGCCAACTTCAAATGCAAGAATTTTTCAACGACGTAAGCGCATCATGCGGATTTCTGTGCATTGCACCAGCATCCCCTACAAATATTCCTCCACCGACACAAAGGAAAAACACCAAGTGGAACGAAGGCAACTAGCTGATGTGGAATTTTGCCTTCGGATTTGGTTTTCTAGGGTGAGAAAGTGTAAAAGGGGAATTTGCATAAGGGGTTAAAATTCACGCCTATATAAGATGATTATTTGTCTTAAAGATAATCTCATCCAATTCTTTCTCTTCACTTCAAATTCATCAGAATAGTCTTCCCAATAGTCCTCCAAGGTTGGCAAGTGGAAGAAACTAGAACCTAGTTTCAAGTTATCATTCACATAATCCTTAAGATCAAAAGGAAAATGCTCATCATAGGTTTTCAAATTATACCTAGTTATCTCTCTTTCTATGTTCAGAGCATCCTACATAGATTCACAAGTGTAGGGGCAGAAGCCAACTGGAAATTGCACTGTCACCCTTCTCTACTCTTGATATCTCTTGTTGACATCTGTCAATTGCCTACAGACCTCGATCATCACAAACTTGTCTTCTGGGTGTCTTGGGAGTTTGATGAGAAAACCAGTGAAGCAACCAACCCTAATATAAGAGAACCTTTGAAATTGGATGAAATGACTGCCATAAAAATCAATGAACTGCATGGATTTAGATGAAAGCTGCATCTCAATCTTTCCTTGCAATTTTCTAGTCACCCTCATAGTGAAAGTGTCTAATATTCTCCTATGGTGGAGGAAACTCTTGTTCAGCTATAACTTGTCAAGGTACTCAAAAATTGGTACCTACTCATGGGGAAGATTGCTTGGCCTCAAGCCTGGCATAGTCTGGTCCTTGCAATGGCGTAAATTAGATAAGAGTACATGTAGAATGTCCTATTAGCAGTGAAGCAAGCAAGCATACTATGTAACCTATCATTGATGAGCATCACCCAATCTAGAAACTGGGTCCCTTCGAGTATAATCTAGATGAAAAAGTACATCCATTCCAAAAAACCATGGGCATCCTCATTTCCTCAAAATCTGTGCAATGACATGATAATGTTTGATATCTTGTCCACAAAATAATTCCTTTGCAAGTTATGAGGCAACTGAGACTTACCTCGTCTAGGATTTTCCATCCAATTCTTCACCATTATGTTTTGGTAGTACCCTTTTTTGAGTGAGAACTCAATTTGGGAATTGGAGAAATCTAGATGTGAATACAAATATTTCTTAGGTATTTTCAAGCATGAGGCAAAGATGTCCCTTTGGAATTTAACCACCAACCTGTTGTCCCCAGTTCTAATTTCATGGGTCTGAGTGTTGTCATGTTGTATACATTCAAGAATCAACTCAAGACATTGGATGGCTATGGGGAATGTGGCTGCTTCTACTAATCCACTCTCAATTACTTTTTGTGTGATGGGTGGTGGATTGGGTGCATTGAATTTCTGTCTAAATTCATTCATGTTCACCTACCCAAGCTTAGTGTCTCCTATCTCATACATTTCACAAGTTAATCCTAAGACATACTCATAACCCTAATACTTAATTCTTTCCATTTCTGGTTTTCAAGGGTTTGTAGTGGCTTTTACTGAGCAATTTGAAACACAAAGGAAAACAAGCTTGGAAAATGGAATCTCAAAAGGAAAAGATAAAGATGCAAATACCTCTAAACGACCCCATATTATGTGGTTGGAAATCTACATTGGCGACCCCTTTTTGTCACATCTCCCAGTGTGAGTATCATAGCTCAAGAATATTCGTTCTTTGCATGAATTTCCTTTTAATTCCCTAAAATAAATGTGTAAGTAGATAGACATTAAATGAAATTCCCCCATCATGTAGGCACATTCCAACTTTCACATCAACATTCTATCACAACAACTTTTCAAAAAATTGAAGAGGAATGGCTAAATGGGTGGCAAAGTGGAAAGTTCACATAACCTTACAAATCATCACTAAGGTTTATTTGTAGTTGCAAAAACACCGCCTGCTCTCTAAAGAGCACTAACAAGTTAGTCATTTCTCTTTGGGTAGAAAATGGGGAAGTTTGATGAACTTAGCAACACACCACCCACACTACCTTAGGTCAAAAATAAAACAAAGAATTTTAGAAGTTCATATAACAAGACAAAACACTACCAATCTGTTTAAACAAGTAGGACAAGTTACAAGGTAGGAAAAGGGAGAGTTAGAGTAACCTCATAAAACACCGCCCAAGTTATACTGACCACTCAAAACACCGCTTGAGTTATAACTTAGCCAAAATTTGAAATGGGAATATTTCAAGGGTGACCAAAAAATCAGTAACAACTAGCTCTAACTAGGGACGAAGACTAACAAGGATGAAGTAAAGAACCCAGAAGTGAACTTGCATAATCAGTGCCTTACCCATTGGGAAATGGAGTCAAGAAATTATCTAAACTGAAAGTCTTAGACACAAAGAAGAAACAAGCAAAATGAAAGCAAAAACCCTAAACTAATTATTTACAAAAAGGAAACCCCCAAAGGATTTTAGATCTAGTAGAGCTCGAGATATTTCCCATTATAGGGAATAGGTAGGGGAGTGTTATCAAGATAAGCCAAACATAAGGTATTGGGTTCATACTCATGAGTGATCTTGAATGGACCAGTCCAAAGGGAGTCAAATTTCCTATGAGCACCCTTCAGCTCCTTACGTTTGTTGCATAATAACATTGAGTCTTTGATCATAAAATTTATTGGTCTAACCCTTTTGTCAAAGATCTTTTTGACCTTATCCTAGTGCATAGTTATCCTGTCTACCATCTCATTGCATTGTTCTTCGATCTTGGCTATGTACAAGATCATCTTTTCCAAAGCATCATGGAACTCCTGGTCTTCAATTACAGTTTATAGTTTATAGACAAATAGCTCCAGGGGAAGGTTTACCACACTTCCCACTCCATAGACTAGTTCGAAAGGATTCATCCCAATTGCCTTCTTTAGAGTTGTTCTGTCTATTCATAGGGCTGTACAGAGCTTCTCATGCTAATCTTTCTAGTTCTCACTCACCAACTTCTTAATAATACTTACCAAATTCTTATTATTGGACTCGGCCTATCCGTTCCCTTGGGGATAATAATCAGCTGAATGTGATAAGGAGACTCCATAGTCATAATAGAAGAGTGATATTTCACCAGAGGAGAAACTTGTTGCATTATTAGTGACTAGCTTGTAAGGAACTCTGAATATAATCAAGGTGTTATCTTTGATGAAGGCATAGACCGCCTTTGAAGTGGTCTTCTTCATAGGGATCGCCTCTACCCACTTGGTAAAATAGTTTTTTACTGTGAGAATGTGAGTGTGACCTTCACTTGACTAGGGGCTAATAGGTCCTTTGAAATCAAGGCCCCATTGTTGGAAAGGTCCATCAATTACAACAGGCCTAAGTGGGAGCACTTCTAATTGAGGTATGTCCGCAAACAACTTACATTTCTTGCATCTAGCCACCCAGTAATAGGCATCCTTAAACATACCTGACCAATAGTATCCATGCATCAGAATTTTGAAGGCGGTGACAGTTAAAGAAAAATGTCCTCCACATACTTCATTGTGAAATGTTCTCAACAACCTCTCTTGTTGAATTTTATCCACACACTTTAGGAATGCACCATCCTATCCTTTCTTGTACAAAGTGTCTTCCTAGATGACATATTTAGCTTCCTTAAGCTTTAGATTTCTCTTATGTTTTCTTGAAAGATGCTTTGGGCATTCCCCATAAGTGAGAAAATAGGCAATTTCTGAGAACCATTCATCTTGGAGGCTTACAGTCAAGACTAGGGGAAGGTCTTCCTCATCCTCTTGCTCATTATGACCCTCTGCCATAAGCTTGTAGAGTCCTCTCCATTGGACTAGTTTTGTTGGCTTAAGATCCAACTCATACTCTTGTACTTTGGAGATCTAGTCTCCTCTTCGATTGCAACTGACATCCTACTGAGTAAGGATGATTTTGACAGTAGGGTCTGGTACTTATACAATTAAATGTTTGTAGTATATAGAAGCAAAATTGTTTAACTTATTTCACCACTAAAAAAGTGTGCTTTACTATTGGGAGTAATTAAGCTTGTGTTTCTTTAATGGAACACTCATGAAGGCAATGGGTGCTTGCACATTCTTCTCATTAGTTTGGATTAGGATAGCAGATACAATGTGCTCTGAAGCATAATAGTAAATGATAAAATCATTTTTAAAATTAGGGAAAACCAAAATGGGAGACTGGGCAATGGCTTCCTTGATATCATTAAAAGCTTGTTTTCGAACTTCATTCCATTTGAAGGCTGGTTGTTCCTTCATCATTTCTACTATATGTTTGGTAATATCAAAAAAATATGGAACAAATTTTCTTAGAAAGTTAACTTGTCCAAAGAAAGATTTCACACCAATTTTACTCGAAGGAAGACTTAGCTGGAGAATAGCTTTAACTTGTTCAGGATCTATTCTAATCTATTCTTTGGACACTATATGGCCTAGTAGCTTACCTTCAGTCACTCTGAATATCGACTTATTAGGATTGAGAGAGATACCCTTCTCTTTACACCTTTGTAGCACTTGCTCCAAGTCCCTCAGATGGTTTGCTCTTTTCTTAGAGAAAACTATTAGGTCATCGAGATAGATGACTATGATCTTATTCCTGAGATCTCTGAAGGATATGTCCATGAATCTTTGGAATGTTACTCCAACATTAGTAAGTCCAAAAGGGATCTTATTGTAAGCAAAGGTTCCCCACGACATGGTGAAAATTGTTTTATGTTGGTCCTCTCCCGCCACACTAATCTAGTTGTATCCAGAGAAACCATCCAACATGGACATCATTTCCGATCCAACAATAGTCTAAAGGATATGATCCATATTCAAGAGTGGGTAATTGTCTTTTAGGGATGCTTGGTTCAGATTCCTAAAATCTACACATATTCTTATTTCACCATTCTTCTTGTGGACTAGAACAATATTCGCTACCTAGGTCAAATGATGAATCAGGTAGATTTTTTTTGCCTTAAGCATCTTTTCAATTTCCCTAAAAATTGCATCAATTACCTTAGGGTTGTAATTTCTTTGTTTCTATCTGAAAGAAGCTATCCCTCCTTTCAACAGAATATGATGTTGGAATTTCTCGTCCATAAAATTCTTGAGATCATCATAGCACCATGCAAAAAACTCCTTGTATTTTATAAGTAAAGCTATTAGTTTTTCCCTTTCTTCTGGAGAACAATATTTTCTGATATAGACCAACATAGGATAGTTAGGGCTCTTGATGTTTACTGCTTCAAAATCTTCAGAAGTGTTGGAAGATTCGCTCATCTTTCATTTAATAGATCGATCATTCCAGTCAAATAGATCCTCCAAAGAAACTATTCCCTTAGGAATTCTATTACCTTTCAATTGGATAACCCCATCTTTTAGCTCACTGATATCATCAGGGCATAATTCTTTACACTCGTTGGTGCTTCCCTCGAAAAAGGTTTGGGAAAACATTTTTGCATTCTCTAGGAAGGCCTGAATTTTCTTATCATTCTCAAACACCTTCCAGTGACTAACATTGTTGGGGATGCTAGGTCAATAAATCAATTCAATCCTATATGATTTATTCTTGAAATCTGGATGAGTTAGCAATAGGGAATTAAAAACAACTAAAAAATCAACCCTAGAGTTTATTTCTCTAGGAATAACCTCTATTGAGAATGCATCAAAACATTCAATAACATCACATACCTTGTTCCTATAATGTCAACCTTTCATTTTTTACAGTGAAAATATTTCACACCTAATTAACGATTAATTCTACATCTCCTAAAACTCTGAGTATCTTGATTCCCATACCTCTCACTTCAACCAATCCCAATAAGAGGGCCTCATATTTAGTAGTATTGTTGGTGTTTTCAAATTCCAACTTATAAGAGAAAGGAAATTGTTCACCAGAAGGGGAAATGAGTACTACACCTGCACCTGATCCAAAGTTGGAGCAACTACAATCAAACTCCATTGTACAAAGTTCTAAATTTAAGTCTAGGCCAACCACATTGGTTTTCTTATCTTCATCTTAAAAAACAACATATAGTTCCCAAACTCAGCTTCTTCAAACAAAATCTAAGCCTTAGGATCTTCCAATTTCAACACTGTTATCTTGTCTTTGGGCTCAAGCTCCAACCATAATTTCTTATTGCCAATAGGTATGGTACAATACGATCAATCTAGCTGAATTTCACCACCTAAGTCTTTACAAAAGCTTTTGCTTAAAAGCATACCATAACTAGCGGGTATATTAGCCACTAGAATTGTGAGCTGGAGTCGTTTGTTCAGATTAGTTGCAAGTGCAACTTGTGCATATTTAATCTTCCCAATTAAGGGAAATTGCTTGGATTCCATGGAATAACATTTCCTGAACACCTTGGTCAGGTTTAGTCCCAATTCCTGAGTAGTTTGTACAGGCATAACATTATCAGAGGCACCAGAGTCGATAATACAGTTATTCAATATGAATCCATTCACAAATAATGACATATAGAAAGGATTGGGTTTATAATCAAAGGTGTATGATGAAGATGCTTTATTTCCAGATGCCACATTAGTAGCCAAGTTTTTGAGAACTAATCATGTGCTCATCTAAGCTAGCATGGGACTCAGATTGTCTTGGTCTAACATACTTGATTAATCTATCTAATTCCTTAGGATTCATACACAAGTATTCTTCTTGTAAGATTTGCACTTTAGAATTTTTGTAGAATTCAACAATATCAAAAGAGCCGAGAGACTTTTCAGAGGATAACACATTAGAAGATTTAGAAGAATCTTTTGTAACCATGTGGGAGACATTTTCACTTTTTGAAGTGGCACTAGCCCTAGTAAGCAAGAATTTTGGAGAGTTCTGAGTACCTTTTTGATTAGTACTTTGCTGTCCGCAAGTGAAAATGATATAGATAGGCTTGTCTAGAGTGATGTAGACATCTCCATCTCTATCATCATCAGATTCAAACTTGAGGTACCCATTCGTAGAGTTTCCATACTGATTGGAAGGATTACCTTCTTCAGTAACATCTTCAATAAACTCCTTCATAGTGGCCATCTACATGAATCTGTTCATCTCAGGACATTTTGATCCATCATGGTTAGAAGTAAGATGGGAAGGCACATATATTCTTCTTGTTATCTCTTGAAGGAGCTTCTATCACCAACCTCTATTGAGTTGGAGGCAAGGGGAGGGTCTTATTTCTTAGTTGGTAATTCTCCTTTCTTGAGAAGTCTTGATAAGGCTGATTACTTTTAGGTAATTTCCTTTTGAGAGAAATAATGTCATTCACCAATCTCTGTATCATGGGGTTTTATGAAGTGGTTGGATGTGACTTGTTTGTATGCATTTCTCTTTTCCACTTCCCAAATGTAATGAAATTGTCTTCTAATTCGATGACAAGTGTTTGCGTAGCCTCCAAAGTATTAACTGTTATCTCTTCAAAAGAAAACCAATATCTAGGTGTTGTGAATGGTATCAGGACATAATAACCTGGCCAAAACAACCCTAGACAAAATAACTCGACCAAAATAACCTAAGGAAAAAATAACCCAGGGTCATAATAACCCATGGACAAATAACCCGCGGTGAAAATAACCCATGGAAAAAATAACCCATGGTCATTTTAGATCAAGCTAGTAAACTAGAAATGACATAAAATAAATTATAAATATGATTGTGAGGCACCATAGAGGCTATTTAGGTCATTTTTAGACCATATATCCATTATATACCCCTAAAATAGCCTTAAAACACCTTTAATATGCTTAAATAACCTATAAAATGGTAAATAATTATAAAAATAAAGGAAATTTCGTGGGAATAAGTTGATTATTTTGAAGACACATGGATTGGCAGTCTAACCAAAAGAGGCAACAGAGAATCACCCAAGTTTCCAATCACAATGTGGAATTGCTATTCAGCTACTCAAGATGATCTTCCCATAACCAATAATACTATTGAGGGATGGAACAAAGGATTTAGTGAATTGCTTCAAGCATCACATAGCTCAGTCTGTAAATTCATCAAAGCAGTGAAAAAAGAATAGAGTCTCCAAGAGAATAGAATAGAGAAATATATGGTTGGATACACTGGGCAACCAAGCAGGAAAAAATACCGTGAACTCAAAGAAAGACTAAAAATATTGGTTGATGGTTATGACAACCATAACATTTTAGATTATATAAGAGGCATCGCTCATAATTTGACACTTTAATTGAAAATTTGAATAATAAAGTATTTTTAGCAAAATACATGTAATTTATAAATTTTGTTTTTCTTTCTCTATATTCTTATGGGGATATTTTGTCCATGGGTTATTCTGACCATGGGTTATTTTGGCTTGGGTTATTATGACCTTGGGTTATTTTGTCCCTGGGTTATTGTGACCGGGTTATTCTATCCAGGGTTATTTTGGTCGAGTTATTATGTCCCGTAACCGTTGTAAATTGATGAAGAAACACTTTTGCATCTCTTCAAAGGGTCTCTTAACAATATTAATCCAAGATACCAATTTGTTGAACTTTGCAACAAATTCTCTCATAGGCTCACTTGCCTCTTTATTCATTTGCATCATCTGTGCTATCAATGAAAGATCATCATCTCCACTTTAAAACCTAGCTTCAAATTTACTTAACATAGTTTCCAAATTGTTGATTGAACTACACAGAAATTGGTAGAACCATTGCACCACAATGTCCACCAAGGATTATGTAAAAATTCTAATTTCCACATCTTCCTCTTGTACTTTGAGCACACCACAAGGCTGAAAGAAGACATTAATATGCTCCTCAGGTGAAATCTTCCCATCACCCCTGAACTTGGGTAGGTTTATATGAGAGCCCTTGGGTAAGTCATGCAAGTTATTTCCTAGACTCAAAGGCCCAATAATAGGTCCACATGGAACAGGTGGTTGCTTAGCCATATTGTGAGGGAAGTTTATGATTACCGAAAGGAAAGTTTTGTATAACACTAAGGCTTGGGAATTTGAATAGTCTAGAGGTGTTATGGTCAGGGATGCAGGTCTACTTCTAGCCCCAACCCTTCTCCAAGAAGGGATAATGTAAGAGAAGTTAATCCTTTACAAAGACTCAAAAACTAGATCTGAAATACCCATATTTCTTTCTCCCCTAGTAAATCTTCAGTAATACAGGATGGGTTTAGGATGTTAACTATGTATAACCTAGGTAAGGAAACTCAAATATTATATCAACCCTTCGATTCTCCCCAGCAGAGTCACCAAAAATATTTTGGCTAACAGATTGGGCACCTTGAGAAATAATGACTCTCCTTACTCAAAATATGTGATTGTTCCCAACAACTTTGGAAATTTCACAATTTCATTTGTGACTTTCCTCTAAATTTTTGAGGTACAACTCCCTCATATGATATGTAATGAATTTAACAAACTCAATACACATATGTATGCTTTTAACTTGAAAGAATGAAAGGAAAAATTTAATACAAGGAAGATTCCTAATATCAAGTGCAGGGAAAAGTAAGAAAGACACTAGCACAAAGGCCAATTCACATATAGAAGATTATAAGGATACTGGCACAAAGATCAATTTGCATGAAAAAGATTATGAAATTATTGGCACAAAGACTAGTTTACTTACGGTGAAGTAGTAGAGATATAAACCCAATATTACTTGTAAAATGAAATCAACTACAAAGATAGATGCATACACCAACACAAAGGAATAGTGTAAAATCCAGGATATGCCCAAACACACAGATTTAAGAATATCAAATATCTCTGTAAACTAGATGCACACAACCAAAGGAGATTATGAAATTGTTGGCACAAAGACTAGTTTGATTTCTTTATCCTTCTTGGACCTCTCAATCATTCTTGTTGTAGACACCTAGAAGTTGTGCACATCACCATCCCTTGTAGGGGGTCCCAGATTAATTTTGTCAATATCAAAGTCACTTGCAGTTGCCTAAGTGATCTCATTTTGTGCGGTGGGGTGAGAAACTTCTAGGCATAGATTTCCTAACTCAGATCATCGATTCATCAAGCAATAGTTTTCAATTTCTAAGGATTTGGAGTCCTTTGAAGCAATTGTCCAACCATATCTTGCTTAGGGAGATCCAACTGCATTTCCTTCCTCTTTTTTGACAGAGTATCCTCTAGCCAAATAGGAGTAACATGGATATTGGTTGCCTTGGAATTGGAGGAGTTGAATAGTATTCTACTTGTAGGATTATTTTCTTGAACATCCTATAATGGGAGTGAAGAAGATCTTTGATTTGAAGGTTCATTTATCTCCCTGACAGGTGATGATCGATGAGATGAAGAAGAAGATTTGATATCTATATTTTCCAAGTCATCTTCTACTCCCTCATCCCCCTTTTCGTGATCCAAATTAGGTAAACATAAGATTTATTTTGTGTAAGTCGGTTGAGACACACTTCTGTTAGGAGGTTCTTCATTACTGTCACCTTGAGTTCTAGATGGTACTAAGTGTGAGACAACCCTAGAGGTTCCTGCATTCATAGAAGAATGACTACTACCTCCTGTTGGTTGAGTGCTCTGCGATCTAGTTATGGGGCGAGATTTCTCTATTTTCTTTTTGGTGACCCATTCCTGAGTCCTCTCCATAGCATCTGCAATCCTTGCCTCAATTGTTTTATTTTCCTTAATACTCCAATTCATAGCAGGGATAAGCCTATTTTCTATTAGGTTTGTAAAAAATGGGTCCACTAGATCTAACTCATCATCTTCAATTCCTTGTACATGCAAACTAAAGTTATAGATGATTATTTTTCTTAAAGATAATCTCATCCAATTCCTTCTCCTCACTTCAAATTTATCAAAAAAATTTGCCCAATAGTCCTTCAAGGTTAATAGGTGGAAGAAACTAGGACCTAGTTTCAAGTTATCCTTCACATAATCCTTAAGATCAAAAGGAAAATGTTCATCATAGATTTCCAAATTATACCTGGTTATCTCTCTTTCTATGTTCAGGGCATTCAACATAGATTCACAAGTGTAGGTGTTGAAGCCAACTGGAAATTGCATTGTCACCCTTCTCCGCTCTTGAAATCCACCAACTGCCTATAGACCTCGATCATCGCAAAATTTTCTTTTGTGTACTTTGGGAGTTTGATGGGAAAACCAGTGAAGCCACCAACCCTAATATAAGAGAACCTTTGAAATTGGATGAAATGACTACCATCAATGAACTGCATGGCTTTAGGTGAAATCCACATCTCAATATTTCCTTGTAATTATCTAGTCACCCTCATAGTGAAAGTGTCTGATATTCTCCTATGGTGGAGGAAACTCTTGTTCAACTGTAACTTGTCAAGGTACTCAAAAATTAGTACCAGATCATAGGGCAAATTGCTTAGCTTCAAGCCTAGCCATGGTCTGGTACTTGAAATGGTGTAAATTAGATAAGAGGATATGTAGAATGTCCTATTGGAAATGAAGCAAACAAGAAAACTGTGTAAATTGTCACTGATGAGCATCGCCCAATCTAGAAATTGGGTCCCTTTGAGTATCATTCAAACAAAAAATTATATCCATTCCAAAAAACCATGGGCATCCTCATTTCCCTAAACTCTGTACAATAACATGATAATGTTGGATATCTCATCCACAAAATGATTCCTGTGCATGTTACAAGGTAAATGAGACTTGCCCCCTCTAGGATTTTCCAATCAATTCTTCACCATTATGTTTCGGCAGTACCATTTTTTGAGTGACAACTAAATCTAGGCATTGGAGAAATATTGATGTGAATTCAACTCTTTCTCAGGGATTTTAAAAAATGAGGCAAAGGTGGACCTTTTTATTTTAACCACCAACTTGTTGTCTTTAGTTCTAATTTCATGGGTCTGAGTGTTGTAATGTTGTATACATTCAAGAATTAGCTCAGGACATTGGATGGCCATGGGGAATGTGTCTGCCTCTACTAATCCACTCTCAATTACTTTTTTGTGTGACAAGTGGTGCATTGGGTGCATTGAATTTCTCTCTAAATTCATTCATGTTCACCTTCCCAAGCTTAGTGTCTCCTATCTTAGGAATTTCACAGGTTAATCCTGAGACATAGTCATAACCCTGATACTTAATTCTTGCCATGTTTGTTTTTCTAAGGTTTATAGTCGCTTTTACCGAGCAATTTGAAACGTAGAGGAAAACAAGCTTGGAAAATGTAAGATCAAAAGGAAAAGATAAAGATGCAAATACCTCTGAATGACCTTGGACTCTGTGGTTGGAAATTTGCATTGGCGACCCCTTTTCATCACGTCTCTTGATGTGAGTATCACAACTAAAGAATGCCTAGTTTTTGCATGAATTTCCTTTTAATTCTCTGCGATAAATGTGGTAAGTAGATGGACATTAAATGACATTCCTTCATCATGTTGGCACGTGTCAACTTTCACATCAACATTCTATCACAACCGCTTTTCAAAAATTTGAAAAGGAACAACTAAACAAGTGGCAAAGTGGATAGTTCACATAACCTTGAAAATCACCACCAAGGTTTATCTGTAGTTGCAAGACAATTCCTGCTCTCTAAATAGCATTGAAAAGTTAGTTGTTTCTCTTTGGGTGGTAAATGGGGAAGTTTGATGAAATTAGAAACACAAAACCCACATTGCCTTAGCTCGAAAATAAAACAAAGCGGGAATTTCATAAGTTCATATAACATGACAAAACACTGCTAGTCTGTTTAAACAAGCAAGACTAGTTACAAGGTGGGAAAAGGGAGAGTTAGAGTAACCTTATAAACACTTCCCAAGTTATACTGCCCACTCAAAACACCGCTTGAGTTATAACTTAGCCAAAATTTGAAATGGGCATATTTCCAGGGTGACCAAAAACTTAGTAACAAGGATCTAATATTTATATGTTGTTTTTTCCCTCGCTTATTGTGTGGAATATTTGGCTAGAAAATTAAAAAAAACTCTTTTAAGATAAAACTAGGATTATGGAAAGCATCTTGGATAGAATTGTGGCTTACCTAAATGAACACGATGAAATTCACAATCTTAAGTTCAAAGGTGCTTATTTTGATGAGGATGGGTTGACTTCTAAGTGGTTGATTTTCATTGGCTTGATCAAATTGTAAATCAAATAAAGCTTGTGCTTGTGCCTTGTTGTTGGGTATTTATTGAGGGGGATTAGATTAAGTTAAACTTCAATGGTGTGGGGAAATTGAACCCAAGAAGAGCTGGAGGCGGTAGGGTGTTCCATGATAGCAAGCCTCTTGGAATCTATGCTAGTGATTTTGGGTTTAACTCAAACAATATTTCTAAAAATCTGGTGTTGTTATGGGGAATGATGTTCAAAAAGGAAAAATACTAGAGAAATTTATGGATTAAACGAGACTCCAAACTGGTGATTAGATCAATGAAAGGTCTAGGAACCTCAAAAATAGGATAAAATCCTAATTATTGATAATTAATGGGATATAATAGGATGATAATGAATAATAAATAATGATGGGATTGATAATAAAAGAATTATTTTTCATGTCTACATTTTTCCCCCTTTATTACATGTTCAAAGTAACATTATTTCAAACAAAAGAAAAGTAATTAAGAAAAGAGAATTAAAAGAGATGAAGAAAGTGATGATATGCCCCAATTAGATGGAAGAAGTAATGATAGATTAATTAGTGGGATGATGCTCCCTTGAGAAGTTATATATACAAAAATTATATGAATGAACTATCAAAATAAGAGATGTGAAAAGGAAGTTAGATGGAAGAAAAATAGAGAAAAATGGAGAAAAAATTAAAAGATGGATGCAAGAAACAGGATTATGAATGAAATGAAGAGAATGAATTTATTATGATGAAGCATGAAAGATGGATTATTTTTTAATTCCTTAACCTTAACCCAATGTTTTGATTAAGATAGTAGGGAAAAGGGCCCTGATGCCAAACAAAAAAGAGCTAGGCCAGACAAGCCATTGATGAAAAAACACCAAGATCAACAAAAAAAAACCATCATAAATCGGTTAAGAGACCACATACCAACCCAACTAAAGCAAAAAAAAAGGAACTAAACCAACATTCTAAATATATAATTCCAAATAGAAGTAGTGACCATGAAAAATGAATTAAAACAAACTAGTCTATCACTAAAACAACTAATCATAGTCATAATTAAACAAGCACATAGGCCAGAGTCTTAGAAACACAAACTGAAATAAGGAGAAAAGCATAAACATTAAGAATCCTTGATAAGACTCTAGTTCTCATAGAGCACAACTACTGACTCCATCCAACTATCATTATTCTAGTTGTTCTCCTTCTTAGCTGCTTCCTTCTTCCCGAGAGACTTTCCTTTTTTCTTTTGATGTTTCTTGATCTTACCCTGACCAAACACCATACCCATAACAAATTTTTTCATAATACCATCAATGATAACATTGAGATTCTTAATAGACTCTCCATATCTTTTAGATTATTATTATTGCTATTCCCTTCAAGTTTCATTTCCACATGGGTGATGAGAGCATTGAGCTCTTCCACCTAAGAAACAAGGTCGTTAAGATCATTTTTAGGAGTGTTGTCCAACATTTGAGAGTTCTACAACATTGTATCATTCTCTTCCTGAACCTTAAAATTTACATTCTTGTCCTCATCCACCTCCCACTCCCTCTCATATTTTTTAGCATAACCATAATCTTTGTCAAGGTTATTATCTTCCTCCTGAAACTATTCCTCCTCCATGTCTTGGTCACTAGCCTCCTAATCCTGCAACTCCTCACTCTCACCTAAACTATCAAGAATAAACTCTTCCTTAGAGGATCCTTGATTAATCTCATTGTAGACACTAAAAAATGTCCTAATTGATGTCATATATTTGAAATAGATTTACTAACATAATTTCCTATTTATCTATCCTCTTTTCCCTTAATTGATTTAATTAGCCTAGCTAATTAATCAATTACATCATTTTCATCCATTTGGCCTAATTAATTAAATTGGGTTAATTCATCTCTTTTCACACTAACACTTCATCTCATTAAATTAAATAAATCAAAATATTTAATTTAATCTCCTAAGTCATCTTATTTAATTAAATAACCCTAAGTTATTTAATTAAATATCATTTCATCTCCCTCCCCTATTTATTAAATCACTTAATTTAATAAATATCTTAATTCTTCTAATTCCCTAATTGCATAAATTAAACCTTTTTTAATTAGAAATTAAACTAATTTTCCTCTAATCCAAGGGAATATTCCCATGGAATATTCTTTATCCTTTTTGCGCAATTAAAAATTTGTTTTAATTTGTAAAATCCCTTTTTCCTCACCCTAAAGGAATATTCTCTCTCCTCCAATCAACTCACTTAGCTCTACATACAAGTTAACCCTTTAACCTCTTTGGCAAGTTACCTTTGACCTGTGTGAGCAAGTCAAAAGTGTGTTTGTTTGAGGCAAGTGTGAGCCTTTGATTAAATTTCATCATGCATTCTCATCCATTGATGAGAATCTATGATCCATGCCTCTCATCCCCTTCATCTTCAACCATTGATTAAGCTTTTTGATCTCAACCATACATTCCTCATTTTCTCTCCTATAAATAGATCACTATTTGGAGACAAATGGATCCATCTTTTATTGCAAACTTATGTTGTTGAATTTACTCACATACATGCTCATCTTTTACTCACTTTTTAAGCTTGTTTTAGTTCATTTTCATTGCATATTAGCTTCAAGCTTTAATTAATGGCTTCCATGCATCCATCTTAGTTTGTAAATAAATTAATGTTTTAATCTTTTAGCATCATTTTAGCTTAGTAATTGCATAATTAGATCATTTATAGCATAAAATTATGGTAACTTAGCTTGCACCATGTTCATTTTTACATAATTTAAGTTTTTTTTACACATCAAACACCATGGTCTCATCAATTATCTTCCATAAAATCAATTGAAACAAGCTCACTATCACAGGATTGGGAAAGGATTGTCAGTCCACATCAACACGACACCA
>VDFB02204605.1:0-10814 GCA_007258455.2 Sequoia sempervirens | reverse complement strand
AGCTCAACCTTGACCAACTTTTTTGATCCAACCCTAAACAACTACCCATGTGGTTGCTTTTATAGAAACAAGCTCCCACAAAACCACCAAGTGGTATTACATAAACCATGTGCCCAAAACCATACAATATCATGTGACCCCACATTTAATATTGGGTACTTTATTATTTTATTATTCCCCCAATATTAAATAATTACATTTTACAATTAAGTCCCAATGTTACATACAACAAAGTGGCCCCAACATTATAACTCCTTGTGATGCACGTTCACCTAGAAAACCCCTAGGTGCACCACACACATAATAAATAAATAAAACAATATAAACATTATACAAGGTGTACAACACCTAATTCTAACAATCTCCCACTTGTTGTATACATTGCATAAGGGGTAACAAATAAACTCCATAGGCAACATGCACCATCCAGGAATCCAAGTGCTCCATGTGCTCCATCAAGAAAGCTGTAACAAGAACCAAGGTGACCACCATCTCATCCATGAATGCTCCCATCCTCCACCATGCCAACTGCACTAAGATAAGAACACATCCAAAGAGATGTCACACTAACTGTCACAAAGAAGCATAAACCTGCCTCAACCTGATATCTCAAAACACAACCACTGAATCCAATATGCACCAGTAGCTGTCAAGAATAAATCACCATAGCTGAAATGACACCCACAGCAAGTGCCAACACATCCAACTATCCATACCTCCAAGGTATACATAACATAGTAAACTTATGCCAACAACATATCCACCCATAAACCGCAATAACAAACTCCATGTGCAAACCTGTCAAAGCATGACATACACATCCAGGAGCTCCCACTGCATGGGCAATGTGAAGATGAATGCAAACTTGGAATGAGTGCATTCAACGCGTTGCTTCGTTAACATCCCAAAAAGGCACCATCACAAAGGCATGCCAAGTCTACTACCAACATCTCATAGAAGTAAACATGTAGTACCAAGGAACATCCACATTGATAAGCAAAACCTGCAAACCAAACACCTGTAGCATGTCCTCCTACACACACACCTCTAAATGCCAACTGTGTCGAGTATGATCTCCTCCATAATACCCCATAACAAAATCCATAACCACATCCATCCATCCAATCACCAAGATCAAACATAACATATGTAACTAACATGGGTGTAAGCATCTCAAAACAAGAAGATCAAACTCAAAGTAACCATTCCCAAACCAAGGAAATCAACCCAATAAACCATCTCCTAAACCCAACATGTACAAGGAGATAAACATGCCAACACTCCTCAAATGAACCCTCCAGAAACCAAATATCCATGGCTCAAGATCCATATCCATGAGAAGACAAAGCATAAACATAATGCACCTGAAAGAATAATGGGCAATACCTCTCAAGTGAACCGCCGAGTAGACCAAGAGTGGGGAATGAGAATGCTCCTCTAGGATATCCAAGTCATCGTGACTCAACCAAGAACACTCTCCTCATTGGTCCATGTTGAACTCACGTCCAACCAAGGTGTAGGCTCCCTCGGACTTCCTGCTAAAACCTCATCAAGAGTAACCATCTCAAAAACATGTCTCTAATCACAAGAGAACACCAAGCCTCACCTAAGTCTCCAAGTATCCATGAGCACTTGTAACCAATCAATCCATGCTAAACACCAAGCAAATGATCAATGTACTCAATACAAAGAGAACCAACCAAGATCAAAATCATAGCTCCAACTATAGAATCAGGAACATAAACATGACACCATGATCTCACATCCTCTCAAAAGAAGATCACATGAATAAATCATCATAATATGCACCATGCCACTACTCTAAACTAGTAATCAAGAGTATACCATTACATAATAATAGAACCATCCTACAACCAAGGATCACCTATCATAACCAACAAGTCATAAATAATACCTCAACATCTCCAACACCTGATGTCAAAGAACTCTCACTGTAGCACACAGAATCCAAGAGCTCCTCCATGACACCAAAGATCACCTGCTGAAGACAACCATCCATAATCAACAATGGATCCACATCATTGCCAAATGCTCCCACTAAACCTTGATACCGAGCAATCCCATGGCACCATGATGCACAAAACCAACACTGTCATAAGCTCACACAAAACCTATGAATCCAAGCTCTCAATGACAACATGATAACCATCCTCTAAAGCAAGAAGATACACCGCCAAACCATCATATCCATCACCGCCAATCCATCACTGTCACAAGCTCCCACTGAACCGTGTAACCAAGCTATCCATGACATCGTGATACCAATCTCCTCAAACCAAGAAGATACACCGCCACAACCTGAATCAAGATCCAATCCAACACCACCAACAATGCACCTACATAAAACCATCATAACATGCCAAAGTCTCTAATGCACAAGAAACATCCATGACATCATGATCACCACCAAATATACCAACAAATCAACCCAACCGTGTCCACATATCTGCATAATCATAGTCAACTACATAGATCTCATATCATGACTGTACCTGGTAATACCATCTCACCTCCTCAACATGACAACCAAATCAGCAAACCAAGTGACTAAACCAAGCCACCAAAACTGATCACGCATCAACACTGAAATATCAATGGGCAAAGACAACCCATATCCAAGTCATAGGTGCAACAAGTAAGTATAGACCGCCTACAACATTGCACAACTTGTAGATACAACAATGCAACATACATGCTGATAACCATGTCAAAAGTAGAATAATCTGAGATGTACAACTGAGCATACAATGAATCCAATATCAAATATCCCAAATCCGACAATCCATAAGCTCATAATAACACCATAGTCAAAGAGACCCATAAACAGCTCAGATAAAGAAAATAGCAAATAAACCATGCCAAAATATCTCCAAACCTGATCCACTGTAAATTACTCTGAACAAGCTTTCCGTTGACTATTTGAAGTCCAAAATCCGACTCCGTATGCACCCGATATGCCCTCTCAAAGCTCAAAATAAACATCTGACTTCAACCAAGAAAAACACTATCAAAACTACAAAAACATGGAACAAAACCTATACCACTGTGTAGTGCTCGGAACCAGCTTTCCAACGACTGTAAGAAGTTGAAAATCTGACACTCTGGGCAAAAGTTACATGCATTTGAAAAAAACTGCTATATTTTGTCCTCTAGGTGGCTCTCCGGTGGTGCTTGGGTGGCGCGCCGGTGGTGGGAGGGTGGCGGACTCCAAAAATATTTAAATATAATATAATTTTTCAATTTAAAAAATCTTTCTCCTCCCCTGCGTACGGACCCGACGCAATTATCAAATCTGGCTAATTTAATTTTGAAATTCGGCGGAAATTTTGTTTGAATGGCAGATTTTGAAAAATTTCAAATTTTATTTTTTAAAAAAAATTTATGGCGGATTTTTGTGTTTAAAGCCCGCATGGGCTGTGGTGGGCCGGTACCCTGCCGGACAGGGTACCCGCCGACAGCTTATCCGCCGGCCGGTAGTACCTTGCTGACAGGGCCTGCCACCCTGCCGCCTGCAGGGTACGGCGGCAGCCGAGGGCGGGGGGGTCTGCGGACCCCCCCAAACCTTTTCAATTTTTTTTTTAATAATTTTTGTTTTTTTATTTTAATTTCTAATTTTTATATTTTTATTTTGCAGGTACAAGAATTTTTAATGGCTTAATGGGAATTTTTTTTTCTCGGATTTTTCTCGAAAGACTGCATCTTCTCGACATCCTGGTATCTACCGTAATCAGGGTATGAGCAAAAATTTCAAGATTCAAAAATAGGCAAGTTATATGTCAAAATTCTCTCACACCCCAAATCCAACCATGAGGTCCATTTTGTCTCAGGAGGTCATCTGTAATTTCACCCCCTTAAAACCCTCATTTAAATACACAGCCAAGAAACCATATTTTGTCAAAATTTTCTCACACCCCAAATCTGCAAACAACCCATCAAACCGGAAAACCCAAAACCCTCTGCAATAAAACACCTGCAAAACCCCTATATCTTGCCATTGCCTTTCATTCTCTCATGCAACCTAGGGTTATCCAATCCACAACCAAAGCTCTGATATCACTTGTAAGGAAACTATGCAGCCATGAAATGACAATTTCCACATAACCCAAATCTGAAAACATGCAAGTAAAATACTCAACATCAACATGCAAGAGAATAGACAACATACCCATCAAAGATGACACAAGATATACCCTGGGAAAACCTTGAAGAGGGAAAAAACCCATCCTCCAAAAGCATCCACACTCCATGTATTATTCAACAATGAAAACCCATTACAATACATCTGCAGAGACTCCATGAACACTTCTGAAGCACAAGCTATCCATGCATTCCATGTGACCAAGCATGAATCCACACATCCCATGCCATGCTTCAAACCCTCACACATGCACAAGCTCAACCTGCTAACCTGCAACAAACTGTCCAACCTTTGACCAACTTTTGATCCAACCCTAAACAACTACCCTTGTGGTTGCTTTTATAGAAACAAGCTCCCACAAAACCACCAAGTGGTATTACATAAACCATGTGCCCAAAACCATACAATATCATGTGACCCCACATTTAATATTGGGTACTTTATTATTTTATTATTCCCCCAATATTAAATAATTACATTTGACAATTATGTCCCAATGTTACATACAACAAAGTGGCCCCAACATTATAACTCCTTGTGATGCACGTTCACCTAGAAACCCCTAGGTGCACCACACACATAATAAATAAATAAAACAATATAAACATTATGCAAGGTGTACAACACCTAATTCTAACAATCTCCCACTTGTTGTATACATTGCATAAGGGGGTAACAAATAAACTCCATAGGCAACATGTACCATCCTAGAATCCAAGTGCTCCATGTGCTCCATCAAGATACCTGTAACAAGAACCAAGGTGACCACCATCTCATCCATGAATGCTCCCATCCTCCACCATGCCAACTGCACTAAGATAAGAACACATCCAAAGAGATGTCACACTAACTGTCACAAAGAAGCATAAACCTGCCTCAACCTGATATCTCAAAACACAAACACTGAATCCAATATGCACCAGTAGCTGTCAAGAATAAATCACCATAGCTGAAATGACACCCACAGCAAGTGCCAACACATCCAACTATCCATACCTCCAAGGTATACATAACATAGTAAACTTATGCCAACAACATATCCACCCATAAACCACAATAACAAACTCCATGTGCAAACCTGTCAAAAGTGACATACACATCCAAGAGCTCCCACTGCATGGGCAATGTCAAGATGAATGCAAACCTGGAATGAGCGCATTCAACGCGTCGCTTCGTTAACATCCCAAAAAAGGCACCATCACAAAGGCATACCAAGTCTACTACCAACATCTCATAGAAGTAAACATGTAGTACCAAGGAACATCCACAATGATAAGCAAAACCTGCAAACCAAACCCTGTAGCATGTCCTCCTACACACACACCTCTAAATGCCAACTGTGTCAAGTATGATCTCCTCCATAACACCCCATAACAAAATCCATAACCACATCCATCCATCCAATCACCAAGATCAAAGATAACATATGTAACTAACATGGATGTAAGCATCTCAAAACAAGAAGATCAAACTCAAAGTAACCATTCCCAAACCAAGGAAATCAGCCCAATAAACCATCTCCTAAACCCAACATGTACAAGGAGATAAACATGCCAACACTCCTCAAATGAACCCTCCAGAAACCAAATATCCATGGCTCAAGATCCATATCCATGAGAAGACAAAGCATAAACATAATGCACCTGAAAGAATAATGGGCAATACCTCTCAAGTGAACCACCGAGTAGACCAAGAGTGGGGAATGAGAATGCTCCTCCAAGATATCCAAGTCATCATGACTCAACCAAGAACACTCTCCTCATTGGTCCATGTTGAACTCACGTCCAACCAAGGTGTAGGCTCCCTCAGACTTCCTGCTAAAATCTCATCAAGAGTAACCATATCAACAACATGTCTCTAATCACAAGAGAACACCAAGCCTCACCAATGTCTCCAAGTATCCATGAGCACCTGTACCCGATCAATCCATGCTAAACACCAAGAAAATGATCAATGTACTCAATACAAAGAGAACCAACCAATATCAAAGTCATAGCTCCAACTGCAGAATCAGGAACATAAACATGACTCCATGATCTCACAACCTCTCAAAAGAAGATCACATGAATAAATCATCATAATATGCACCATGCCACTACTCTAAACTAGTAATCAAGAGTATACCATGACATAATAGCAAAACCATCCTACAACCAAGGATCACCTATCATAACCAACAAGTCATAAATAATACCTCAACATCTCCAACACCTGATGTCAAAGAACTCTCACTGTAGCACACAGAATCCAAGAGCTCCTCCATGACACCAAAGATCACCTGCTGAAGACAACCATCCATAATCAACAATGGATCCACATCATTGCCAAATGCTCCCACTAAACCTTGATACCGAGCAATCCCATGGCACCATGATGCACAAAACCAACACTGTCATAAGCTCACACAAAACCTATGAATCCAAGCTCTCAATGACAACATGATAACCATCCTCTAAAGCAAGAAGATACACCGCCAAACCATCATATCCATCACCGCCAATCCATCACTGTCACAAGCTCCCACTGAACCGTGTAACCAAGCTATCCATGACATCGTGATACCAATCTCCTCAAACCAAGAAGATACACCGCCACAACCTGAATCAAGATCCAATCCAACACCACCAACAATGCACCTACATAAAACCATCATAACATGCCAAAGTCTCTAATGCACAAGAAACATCCATGACATCATGATCACCACCAAATATACCAACAAATCAACCCAACCGTGTCCACATATCTGCATAATCATAGTCAACTACATAGGTCTCATATCATGACTGTACCTGGTAATACCATCTCACCTCCTCAACATGACAACCAAATCAGCAAACCAAGTGACTAAACCAAACCACCAAAACTGATCATGCATCAACACTGAAATATCAATGGGCAAAGACAACCCATATCCAAGTCATAGGTGCAACAAGTAAGTATAGACCGCCTACAACATTGCACAACTTGTAGATACAACAATGCAACATACATGCTAATAACCATGTCAAAAATAGAACAAACTAAGATGTACAACCGAGCATACAATGAATCCATCATCAAATATCCCAAATCCGACAATCCATAAGCTCATAATAACACCATAGTCAAAGAGACCCATAAACAGCTCAGATAAAGAAAATAGCAAATAAACCATGCCAAAATATCTCCAAACCTGATCCACTGTAAATTACTCTGAACAAGCTTTCCGTTGACTATTTGAAGTCCAAAATCCGACTCCGTATGCACCCGATATGCCCTCTCAAAGCTCAAAATAAACATCTGACTTCAACCAAGAAAAACACTATCAAAACTACAAAAACATGGAACAAAACCTATACCACTGTGTAGTGCTCGGAACCAGCTTTCCAACGACTGTAAGAAGTTGAAAATCTGACACTCTGGGCAAAAGTTACATGCATTTGAAAAAAACTGCTATATTTTGTCCTCTAGGTGGCTCTCCGGTGGTGCTTGGGTGGCGCGCCGGTGGTGGAGGGTGGCGGACTCCAAAAATATTTAAATATAATATAATTTTTCAATTTAAAAAATCTTTCTCCTCCCCTGCGTACGGACCCGACGCAATTATCAAATCTGGCTAATTTAATTTTGAAATTCGGCGGAAATTTTGTTTGAATGGCAGATTTTGAAAAATTTCAAATTTTATTTTTTAAAAAAAATTTATGGCGGATTTTTGTGTTTAAAGCCCGCATGGGCTGTGGTGGGCCGGTACCCTGCCGGACAGGGTACCCATCGACGCTTATCGCCCGGTAGGTGGTACCTTCTTTGACGAGGGCTGCCACTGCCGCCCTGCGGTCACAGTGACGGTAGAAGTGAGGGTCTGGCGGACCCCCAAATGCCCTCAAATTTTTAATAATTTTTTTGTTTTTTTTTATTTTAATTTTTCTAATTTTTTATTTTTATTTTTGCAGGTACAAGAATTTTAATGGCGACGGGAATTTTTTTTTTTCGGATTTTTCTGAGACTGTACCTTCGACATCCGTACGGCTGAACAGGGGTATGAGCAAAAAATTTCAGTAACTAAAATAGGGCAAGTTATATGTCAAAATTTCTCTCTCGGCCACCCTAAATCCAACCATGAGGTCCATTTTGTCTCAGGAGGTCATCTGTAATTTCACCCCCTTAAAACCCTCATTTAAATACACAGCCAAGAAACCATATTTTGTCAAAATTTTCTCACACCCCAAATCTGCAAACAACCCATCAAACCGGAAAACCCAAAACCCTCTGCAATAAAACACCTGCAAAACCCCTATATCTTGCCATTGCCTTTCATTCTCTCATGCAACCTAGGGTTATCCAATCCACAACCAAAGCTCTGATATCACTTGTAAGGAAACTATGCAGCCATGAAATGACAATTTCCACATAACCCAAATCTGAAAACATGCAAGTAAAATACTCAACATCAACATGCAAGAGAATAGACAACATACCCATCAAAGATGACACAAGATATACCCTGGGAAAACCTTGAAGAGGGAAAAAACCCATCCTCCAAAAGCATCCACACTCCATGTATTATTCAACAATGAAAACCCATTACAATACATCTGCAGAGACTCCATGAACACTTCTGAAGCACAAGCTATCCATGCATTCCATGTGACCAAGCATGAATCCACACATCCCATGCCATGCTTCAAACCCTCACACATGCACAAGCTCAACCCTAACCTGCAACAAACTGTCCAACCTTTGACCAACTTTTGATCCAACCCTAAACAACTACCCTTGTGGTTGCTTTTATAGAAACAAGCTCCCACAAAACCACCAAGTGGTATTACATAAACCATGTGCCCAAAACCATACAATATGTGACCCCACATTTAATATTGGGTACTTTATTATTTTATTATTCCCCCAATATTAAATAATTACATTTGACAATTATGTCCCAATGTTACATACAACAAAGTGGCCCCAACATTATAACTCCTTGTGATGCACGTTCACCTAGAAACCCCTAGGTGCACCACACACATAATAAATAAATAAAACAATATAAACATTATGCAAGGTGTACAACACCTAATTCTAACAATCTCCCACTTGTTGTATACATTGCATAAGGGGGTAACAAATAAACTCCATAGGCAACATGTACCATCCTAGAATCCAAGTGCTCCATGTGCTCCATCAAGATACCTGTAACAAGAACCAAGGTGACCACCATCTCATCCATGAATGCTCCCATCCTCCACCATGTCAACTGCACTAAGATAAGAACACATCCAAAGAGATGTCACACTAACTGTCACAAAGAAGCATAAACCTGCCTCAACCTGATATCTCAAAACACAAACACTGAATCCAATATGCACCAGTAGCTGTCAAGAATAAATCACCATAGCTGAAATGACACTCATAGCAAGTGCCAACACATCCAACTATCCATACCTCCAAGGTATACATAACATAGTAAACTTATGCCAACAACATATCCACCCATAAACCATAATAACAAACTCCATGTGCAAACCTGTCAAAAGTGACATACACATCCAAGAGCTCCCACTGCATGGGCAATGTCAAGATGAATGCAAACTTGGAATGAGCGCATTCAACGCGTCGCTTCGTTAACATCCCAAAAAAGGCACCATCACAAAGGCATACCAAGTCTACTACCAACATCTCATAGAAGTAAACATGTAGTACCAAGGAACATCCACATTGATAAGCAAAACCTGCAAACCAAACACCTGTAGCATGTCCTCCTACACACACACCTCTAAATGCCAACTGTGTCAAGTATGATCTCCTCCATAACACCCCATAACAAAATCCATAACCACATCCATCCATCCAATCACCAAGATCAAACATAACATATGTAACTAACATGGATGTAAGCATCTCAAAACAAGAAGATCAAACTCAAAGTAACCATTCCCAAACCAAGGAAATCAACCCAATAAACCATCTCCTAAACCCAACATGTACAAGGAGATAAACATGCCAACACTCCTCAAATGAACCCTCCAGAAACCAAATATCCATGGCTCAAGATCCATATCCATGAGAAGACAAAGCATAAACATAATGCACCTGAAAGAATAATGGGCAATACCTCTCCTCTCAAGTGAACCGCCGAGTAGACCAAGAGTGGGAAATGAGAATGCTCCTCCAGGATATCCAAGTCATCATGACTCAACCAAGAACACTCTCCTCATTGGTCCATGTTGAACTCACGTCCAACCAAGGTGTAGGCTCCCTTGGACTTCCTGCTAAAACCTCATCAAGAGTAACCATATCAATAACATGTCTCTAATCACAAGAGAACACCAAGCCTCACCTATGTCTCCAAGTATCCATGAGCACCTGTAACCGATCAATCCATGCTAAACACCAAGCAAATGATCAATGTACTCAATACAAAGAGAACCAACCAAGATCAAAAACATAGCTCCAAATGTAGAATCAGGAACATAAACATAACACCATGATCTCACATCCTCTCAAAAGAAGATCACATGAATAAATCATCATAATATGCACCATGCCACTACTCTAAACTAGTAATCAAGAGTATACCATGACATAAAAAACACAACCATCCTACAACCAAGGATCACCTATCAAAAACCAACAAGTCATAAATAATACCTCAACATCTCCAACACCTAATGTCAAAGAA
>VDFB02204600.1:0-11416 GCA_007258455.2 Sequoia sempervirens | reverse complement strand
TATGAAATTTCCAAGTTCTGTAGAATCCCTAATAGTCCCTGTCAGTCTTCAAATAAAGTAGTGCTCTGTGTATGGACATTTTGTGTGCAATGACTCTTAGGATTTTATGTAGAGATGTTCCTTTCACCATAGACTGAATTTATAGCTGGAATTAATTGAAATTTGTGGCAATTAAACTTTTAAATAGACCATCAAATCTTTACCCTGTGCCAGATTCGCATCCATAACCATGTATTCACAAGTTCTGACTATCTATTTACCATTAGGCTCAGTCTTTGCCACATTATTTTATATCATTCAGGATGGAAACTATCTACCTTTATGGTTTTTTCCTTATAACAAATGTTAAAAAAAGCCTAAGCATCCAAATAATAGAACATAAATAATATTGACTGGGTGCTACAACAAACAATGAGAATGTGTCATCGTTTCAGAAACAATTCAAGGAGTTCCTTATTTGGCTCAATTTTTAAAGTAATTTAGTTGCTAGGCTTCGAGCATTGCAGTACCAAGCAGAGAGCGCCTTTACTTTTACCATAAAAGGTTGTACATTACTATAGACTGAATGTATGCAGGACATGTATTCCTTTTTGGTGATACAATAACAGAAATACTCATTATAGTACAGGAATATGAAAAATATGGCCTTAGAAGTTAAGAGCAGGTTTGGAAAAATAATCAAATCCTAGAACTTCATTTGCAGTTTTTGCACAAAATACAATCATTACAATTTCTGGGAAATGCCAGCCAACCTAAAACACACTAATGTTTAGGAAAACCAGCAAAAGTAGAAATTCAAATAATCAATCACCATGATCATTCAAAGTCTCACCTGCATTTGGAGCTATAGTAAATATTTGTTTAAAGAGGAATTATGGAGTGAAGGCCCATAGTAGGCACTAAAAGTTAGTCTTATGGCACTATGTTCTGTAGACTGTACATAGTTTTCGTAATAAAGTACTAAGTCATAAGACCAAAGACAAGCTCTGGTGATGTAATTGTTGAGCACGCAAAACATTTAGCAAGCCAATTTTCAGTGAGGCCCAAGTTATCAGTTATATACACTATATGAAAACAATAGTCCTGAAATCTCTGATGATTCCCAGTACAGAACTGCTTTTTGCATAACTGCTAGCATGCCTAAAACTTTAAACTACCCGACAGGGTTTCTATTAAAAAGGTATTACATCAAAAACACAGTTTGAAAGAATTTGAGAATGGCTTCATTGATTCAAAATACAAAATAAAAAGAAAAGAAGAACCCTTAACTGATTCTCCACCATTAAAATCACTGCCAAAAGATAATACTAGTAAATTATATATCCAATCAGCTTTGAGCTGGATAATAAAAAAGTTAATTACAATTCTTTACCTAAAATTGGCAAAAACAGATGTACAACCAAAACTGATTTAACAACAAATGATTTGATTGTTCAGTATTCCTTCAGGGATCTAATAAACCATATACAGATTTTACTTTTTAAATAGTATAGTTTTGCATCATTGAAGTAAAGAGCATTGAATCTTAAGCCTAATCATGACAAGGTCACCCTTCTCTGTGCTCCCTTTATCCCCAATATGGACCTGCAATAGTATCCTTTCTCCCCTCCACCTTCAACCACAAGTACCTAGCTTTCTGTGCCGAGCGGCTACCCCTCCAAAGTGGCAATGACTTCCTCCAGAGACCTGGATTTGGCCAGCTACTCTTTGCTCCACTATCTCAAGGCAGCAGTTATTCATGAACTGAACCAGATCTGTAAGGAAGACCTCAAATCCTTCATTTCCGTGCATGCTACCCAATCCACACCAAAAGCCCAGCATCCCATTCCCAAAAGCAAATGGCTGTTACCTCAAAAAGCAGGTTCCCTGCCAAGATCTGTAGGTTTATGGGAGCTTTCCCAGGACTAAAGATACTCAGGTATAAGAAAATTGGAAAACAAGTGGCTTTTGACAACAAAAAGGTATTTCCTTGTATTCTTTGCCTCTAAAACTGAAAAGGATGGAATCTTTTAAGGGGAACCAAAGTTTCTCCAAAAAAAAAGGACCTTTAATGAAGCATCCATCTGCTACTTTCCACCAAAAACCTCCCTAGTACAGTATTAGTATGGGTAAGACTACCTCTTCTCCCCAGTGAATATTGACAAGAATCTTCCATAGAAAAATTTGGCAATACCATTGGAGAATATATCATGTATTCCAAGTTAAACAAAAGCCCAGGAATCCTCAACTGTCTCATATGTATGTTAATCTCAGCTTGAATCAGCCTTTCCCGGATAGAATTATCCTCGACACGAGTGGAATAGAATGGGAACAGCCACTTGAATATGAAAATATCCCTTTCAGATGTAGGCTGTGCCACAAATGAGGGCAATTTGCAAGGGTATACTCCTCAGAAAAATTAAAGGGACAGCCTAGAGAACATTCAAAGCGAACCAGAGGCAACAACAGCAAATCAAAGCCTCTTCATGACACATTTATGATTTATTACATGAACGACATTTGACTGAAAATTCATTTGCTTGGGGTGGATTTAAATCAAAGGCATTTGACATTCTTTGTCTCTAATGACTCTAAGCTTCAAGGATAATAAACATTTTTTCTTATTAAAGAAGAGCTCATGTAAAGAAACTATGAAATTGAGAACAATATAATACAGGTAGAATCTTTGTAGACATCCCAAACAGTGTTAATATGAGATATAGGAATTATTACATCATTTATTCAACAATTCACAGCAACAAACTCACTCCCAAAAGAGACAAAATTCCATGACAAAAAATTAAACTTAAATTTAAAGATGCTCAAGAGAGGGAAACATAACACAGTAACTCCAGCATTTTATTAGCAGCAATGCAAATAGAACTACATACACTTGATATCCAATCCCACAATCCACATAATTAAATTTGCAATTGGCCAAAACTTCCAGAAATTACACATAGAGCTTTTACATAAGATGAAGAAGTCATTTATAATGTATCATATTCCTCCAAATTATATAGGTCACAATACACCCCCGTCTTGTATCCATTCTTAAGCAGAATAAGGAATCACATGCAATGTTCAATGGGGATCTTCCTTCACTTATCTTTGCTAATGGTAGTCCATCAGTATTGACTTTTAAAGCGTTCCAATTCAGCCTGCAAGTGACTTATTATTCAATAAATTATGAACATTACAAAAGGCATTTAAGGTTAGGAAAGGTATCAAATATTTAAGTCACAATTACAATCTATAAGAATATTACCCAACGCCAATGAAACTGCTTCACAACTCAGAGACAGGTATGGTCATTTCTAAAAAGACAAAAAGCACCAATCCAGAACCTTAACATAATGATGCTTAAATAAAAACTAAAGAACAAAAATCAAAATGTAGACATAAACACACACACAAAGTCATCTCACAAGAGGACAACGTTGATCCTGACTGCAGAAGAGATGTGCCAAAAAGTTTTGAGGACTGTATTGCTGTTGATGACTTACAATTTACAAACAATGCCAGCATTCATACCCAGCAATAAAGAAAATAAATTAGCGAAGCTTAGTTCTGTGCTAGGAGGTACAGAATAGGATTTAGGATTTAGGAGGCACAATAGCTTTACCATGTAGGATAATTAATCCTACATATAAAAGACAAATAAAAAGGGAAAGTGATAATGTTAGACCTCTAAGCCTTTGAGTAAGGTACACTTTTTATAACATTTGCGTGGTTAAACCATAATAGATTAATCCTCAGCCAATTTCAATGTTCATTCGTCTTTGAGTACCTTACACCTAGAATACTTCCAACCTCAGAAAGTGTGTTTTCTACTAATTCTTATGTACCATCCAAACAAATTCTCCTCGGCCAACTGCAATGTTCATTTGTCTTTTGAGTACCTTACACCTAGAATACTTCCAACATCAGAAAGTGTGTTTTCTAATCATTCTTATGTACCATCAAAACAAATTTTCCTAATGATTCTAGAACCTAAAGTTTAGGTGCACTGGACATACTCATAACTTATTATGTGTCCCTAAAGAAGGAAGCATCCTCAGGTTGTTTGGGAAAAATACACTAGCTTTCACTCTTACCTCGGATGGCAGGCTCTCCAAGTCTATCTTCATCACTACAACAAATGAATGACATATATATAGAAGTGTTTATAACCTTCGCCCGCAGCGGTAAACCAACGGTTGTTTGCATCAAATGCCAAAAATTGATATCTGCCAGAGGCAGGCAACGCCTTTAAAGAACCCTTGTAGGCATTTCGCTCATCATGATGCCCTTCGAAATATCCCAACCACGTATTATGTTACCGTTCACGTTTGGTGAACTAATTGTGTTCAGTCCTAATCCAGCCTGATGGTTTCGTCCGTATCCGGAGCACAACCCGTCACTGGTGTTTCGGGCACCCACTTCACCAGAAGCTCCGGGTCCTTTAATGAACAAAGCAATTGGTATTCATTCCGCATCACCCCCAATTAATTTCACCAACTTCCTTTTTGTTTTACATTTTTTGACTTTTTTTGTCCAAAAAGTGCAATTTACCCCCCCAAAACCTAAAACATGGTATAGAAGACATCTAAAAGACAAAAACAAACTCATTTCTCATATTGTGAATGAAAAACAAAAATATTATCCTTCATTACTAAACTTTTTTTCTTGCTTGCCATTGCATGAGTAGAGTTGAAGATTGATTGTTGAACATTCCAAACTAGTTGGTTTGCTATTCCTACGCATTTGCAAGAGTTCATTTGTTGCCAAGGAGATTGTAGAGGTAGATTTCTTCGGTTGCTTTTGTTCCTTACACTTTTTTACAAATGAACTCTCTTGTTTTGTTTTGAAGTTTTTGTTTTGTTTTCATTCTTCTAGGTATCTATAACACATGCTTAATTTTTTTAAATGAATTAAGTTGTATTTATATTTTTTTTCAATTGTTTCAATTCTTCAAGTGTGTTGTTTATTGAACTTGTTGTCTTACGTATTACAATGGCATCCGGTTTCAGCTTTGTGAGTTGATTGAAATGATAATTGATATTCGATATTCGTTATCAAACAAAGGAGAGGAATACTCCTTATATAAAGAATTACAAGACGATGTTTCTAAAAAGAAACAATTGTGAACTAAAGAGAACTAAAGTAAAAAATAGAAAGTTACTAAAAACTAACTGATGCAAACTAAGTTAACTAAAAGCTAACTAACGACTAACTAACAACTAAGATGACCATTAAATATTACAATAATACTTTAATACCCTCCCTTAATGGTCATTCTACTAACTTAAACTAAGTCTACCCATAATTTGATGGTCTTCTGGCCATCAATGCATAAAAGGAAAATTTCGTTGCTCAAGATACCGCAACATGAGCTCTTCTTCATCGGTAACTCCATCATCTCAAGTTGGATTCTCTCATCAGCTAACTTGCCTTCCTAGCAGCCAAGAGCCAATCCATCCTTACCACAATAGTGACATTTGATAGTCTTCTTGGAGCTATCCTCAGATTTGCCTTGTCCTTTCTGCTGAGAGGACTTGCCTTTGCTTTTGTCTTTGGCAATAAATGCCTATTCCACACTAGGTGTGTCGTTGTTGCTTCCAAACTGCTTCTTCCAACTCTCCTGCTGCAAGAGCTTGTTGCACAAATCATCAAACTTGAGGCCAACATTGGTGGAGGTAATGTTGAGAATTTCAATGAAGTGCTCATAGGATTGTGATAAACTTTTTAGTGTGATAACCACCATATCCTTTTCTTCCATCTTGCAACCAATGGCCTCCAGTTGATCGGCCATGTAATGTTTGACCTTTCATCGTGATCCTTGTAATACACCGTCATCCATCATCACAAACAAAACGCATATGCCAAAGAAAGCCCCTCGCCTTTGTCTAAGGTTCCGTAAACCTTTCGGGTGCAGTTTCCGAACCTCCCATCTTTAGACACGGTAATGACCCGCCGTAAACAACTGGAGAAAGCATAACTATACGTTCTTTTCCCCGGCATAGCGGTGGATGAGTTTTCCACCCGGTAGAATGCGTAATCCAAACACTTTGGGTGCCCCCAAAGATGGTAAGAATCTGCTCAGTATGTTGTGGTTCTTCCATTGAACCTTCAGCAATTTTCCAAATACAGATTTTGGTCAAGATGCCATCCTCCATTTTCCGTAAAAGCACAAAAATGAGGCAGCTCGAGCATCAATGCATCCCAAGGCAATCAATTGGCACAACTCCCAATTTATTTCAAAAAATTGTCGCAAACAAAACCAAAGACTCAGGAAACCCACGATTTTAAAAAATCAAGAAAAACTCACACTTCGCCCAAAAACCCTAGGTGGCAGAAAAGGCAAAAAAATTTCTAGAAAAATATCTTCAAAAAAAACTCAGAGAACCCTAGGTGATTTTCAGCAAACCAGCAAAAAAAATTTAGAGAAAAATTTCAAAAACTCTTCACAAAACCATGATTTTTACCAAAAAATCACCAAAAGTACATCAGAAATTTGGCTCATGAAATCTTTGCAAATAAATGCAGCAACCATCAAGCCAAAGCCACAATTTTTCCAGTCAACAGCAAAAAAAAATTTAGAAAAAACTTTCAAAAACTCTAAACAAATTTCTTCAGACCTACAAAATTTTGGAAGATCGGGTCCAAAAAACACTGACGCAAATGTGTAGGTCCAGAAAATACTCGTCACGGCAAAGATGGAGCCACAAATTCGGGAAAAAAACCACAAACTCACAAAAAACCACGAATCTTCAATCACAGCACTCAGAATGAAACCCTCAAAGTAGAGAAATCTGCTCACACGCAGTCACAAAATTGCGAAAACAATCATGGAAATATGAAGGGCAGAAACCAGACGCTCAATGTAGAAAACAGCCTGTGAAAAAGTCACGAACTTTTGCTCAAACACATGTACAGGAGGTCGCAATTTTTACAAAGAAAAAAACCGCAAATTTCAGCACAAAGAAAAACCTTTGAATTTTTGCAGCAAACGGATCCACGATTTATCCTCTCAAAAATCCCTCGACTCTTTGCTTAAAAAATCTGCGATTTTTTAAAGCAAGAAGCCCTCGAAATTTCTCCTAAAAAAATTTGCGATTTTCCAACAAGAAAAATCCGTGATTTTCAGACCAAGAGAAACCCTCACGATTTTTATTAAAAAATTGGACAAAAACTCTCGAAATAATTTTCCAAAATTTTTCGGGTAAAAACTAAACTGAAGCAAACTAAGTTAACTGAAAGCTAACTAACGACTAACTAACAACTAAGATGACCATTAAATATTACAATAATACTTAATATTGATCCAGCTTCAAAATAGACCCAAACTCTCCTCTTTCGAAACATGATGAAATGGTATAGCATCTTTTCAAGTGGTGGGGGTTATGTTTGAATTTGTAGTGAATGTAATGTTAGATATTCAAGTTCATACAATCAAGTGAAAAGCCATTTATGCAATATCCCTAGACAAGACATCAAATTTTTCCTAGGCAAAGATGGTAGTGGCATTCTAAAATCATAAGTCTTCACAAATATTGATGAGCAAGAAAAAGAAAATCAAGTAGTAAGTTGTAAATCACATCATCCTTTGTTAAAAAAAGGATCTCGAGGGATGAAGCCCCCTCCAACACCTTGTAATTTTCAACCTAAAGAGAGCTACCCTTTTTTGTCCACACCTAAAGAACAACCTATGGCCTATACACATAAGAGATCAAAGGGACCGTTGGAAATGGCATTTCATAACAAGTTTCAAGAGATTGTCGATCAATAGTAGAAAGATGTGTTTATGCAAATGGATTGACATTCAACATTGTTCGCTCCCCATATTGGCAACAAATGTTAAAAGCAATTAATGAGGCTCCAAAAGGGTACAAGGGCCCGGGTTATGAGGTGTGTAGTACCTTATTCGAAAAAGAGGTGAAGTTTGTGGAGGAGGTCTTGAAGCCCATAAGGGATTTGTGGGCCAAAACAAGGGTGTCCAACATTTCTAATGCATGGAAAGATGCAAATCGTCCATTGATCAATGTTATTGCAATGTTCCCTAAAGGGGCAATGTTTTTGAGAGTAATGGATTGTAAAGGGGAGGTGAAGGATGGTGAATTTATTGCTAACATTCTTTGTCAAGCCATTGAAGAAGTGGGCCCTCGAAATGTTGTGCAAGTTATAGCAGGCAATGCCAAAAATTGTAGAGCAATTGGGTAATTGGTTGAGTGCTATTCACACATTTTTTGGACACCTTGTGTTGTCCACTCCCTCAACCTTATGCTACAAAAAAATTGGCACCAAAATTGATTGGATCAAACAAGTGTATGCAAAGGCCAAAGAGATCCAAATGTTCGTCACCGACCACCATATGTCACAAGGTATATTTAGAACATTCTCAAAATTGGTGCTACTGAAGGTAAGTTAAATAATAAACATGTTTCACTTTAATAAACTTTTAAATTTTATTTTTATTTTAATTTTTGTAAACTTTTTTATTTTTTTATTTATTTTCAAATAGGTTGTTGAGACCCGTTTTGCCTCCAACACAATTGTGTTGAGACACTTTCATGAGGCACTTCTAACATGTTCGTCAGCCCAAATTTTTTCATATGGAGGCAATCTAGCACTACATGGGGAGCAACGGTTAAGCAAATGATCCTAGAAGACATTTGGTGGGATCGTGTTAAGTATCTTCTCAGTTTCACTAAGCCCATATTGAGTATGATCCATTATACCGACATAGATAGGCCTTGTTTGCGTGAGATATATGATGACATCGACTCAATGATTGAGAAGATGAGAGTCATCATATATTCAAAAGTGCAAGATCTTCAAAAAAATACACAACCATTGAAGAGAGATGGAACAAAATGACCACTCCACCACATCTTCTTGCCTTTGCATTAAGTCCCAATATTATAGTGCATAACTCCTTTTTGTGACAACAAGAGTTGCCCCATATAGAGATGTCGAATTCAATCAAGGGTACAAGGCAGCACTTTGCAAACTCTTCATTAATCATGACATGCGAGATGCAGTGAGGATTGAGTTCATGGATTTTGCATGCTCTAGCAACTTTAGTATTGATGCTCTTCGGGACAAGCATAAGGTTGATGCTAATAGTTGGTAGTAATTCCATGGCCAATCATTCACACACCTACAACCTATCGTGATTAAAATTTTATCACAAGTAACTTTTGTAAAAAAAATCTTTTATCTTTTAAGTTTTATTCATAACCAATTTTTTAATTTTGTAACTATTCTCTCTAATTTTGTCTTAATAGGTTGCTAGTTCATCTACATAATCGGAACACATACTCCTTCATCCACTTAGTAAAGCGCAATCAACTACACTCAAAAAAGGCAAAGGACTTGGTGTATGTGCATTTAAACTTGTGGCTCCATACACACAAACAATGTGGCTACAAAGAAGGGGACACAAAGAAGTGGGATATTGAACTAGAGCATATTGACTTGGATGCTTCCACTTCCCACTTTGCTGCACTTGATGTTGACGATGAGCCAACTAGTGAGCATGAGAGTGCTAGCGCCAGTTCTAGTGCTAGTGCAAGTCCCAGTGCTAGTGCTAGTGCTAGTGCTAGTGCTAGTGCCAATGCTAATGGCACTATTTGTGATTCTTCTAATTTACCAATACCTACATCATCTAATATGGATGATGATGATCATATTTTTGAAGACCCATATGATTTTTGATCAATGATAGATGATTGTTGACACTTAACATTATAATTTTTTAACTTTAATATATATATCAAGGCATTCAAGTTTGACTAATATTTGACTATTAATATGGTGGTTTTGTTTATTATATATTAATATAATATAAGATGCTTTGTTTGGTGTATTTTAAACTTAATTACTGCTGCAAATATGTATATATTTCTGATTTTTATATGTTTTTGTATGGACAAACCCAAAATGAACCCAACCCCAAAAAAAATTTGAACAAACCCTCGAACCTGAACCCAAACCAGTATTAGGACTGGTAGCTTAAATGTAAACTATTATAAACCTGGACTTGTTTTCCCTTCACATCCAATCTCGCCTATCACCACAAAAGACATTTGCAGAACATTTTTTGGTGTGAAAATGTCAACGGATGTCCCTTTTCAAAGTTGTCATGTTGCTTACATGAATCTTTCTTGGACTTAACCACACGATGCCATGTGGAAACCCAAACAAAAACCCTTGCCATTTTTGGACCTGAAATCAATTTGAATCAGATTCCATCAATTTTTGTATCTGATTTCCTTTGGAGCTCCCAAAGTAATTTTTAGGATTGATTAACCTCCTCATAAATTAGGATTTAACCCAACATTTCGGATCCAAAACTTTCTCAACCCTGGTAAACTTAATGATAATCCAAGTAAACCTATCACCATGATTATTCCCCCAAAGACCAACTAATGCCTTGGCAATTATGGAGAAACCAAAAACCAATGCATTAACAACGATTGCCATCCTGTTGGCACCCCCATGTATCCAAATGTCCAAAATGATTGAATTGGAGGAATTCCGAGAAGAAAAAGAAGAAAATTGGGATTTTAGAACATCTTACAGAAGAATCTACCTGATTCTTCCTTGGATTATTTACAAACAGAATTCTGAACACCAAGAAATTGTTATCAGATAAACTACAAAATAAATCAGGTATGAAATCCCAAAATTTGTTAGTTGTCAAAAATTCTTGAAAATTAAACCTGGTAGCTTGGAATTTAATTTTAGTTAGTGATTGATGCTCAAAATCAAAATTGTTTCTTTGTGCAAGTTCTTGGAACGTATCTACTCAGGGTCCTCTTCCAGATCAAATATAATTGCAATCAAATTGGATTTACCTAGAGATATCGAACAAATGTACTTATATCCTCAGGAGTGACTAATTATTTACTGCTGGTCAGGAAGATTTGCATTGAAATCAGGAAGCAGATTATCTTGAGGGCCATGAATTCAATCAATTACATCATTTGGGACAAATTATCACCACTAGCACCTTAAGAATATGATTTTAAAGTATTAATTATTGCCAAAGGCAACAAATTGTATTGTAAACTTAGAAAACTTAGTAATGACGAACTTTGTTAGAAAACTACTTGCATTTGTAAACAAGGGAATTCTATTATTATCCAATCGGTTGGAGAGTCAAGTTGGAATCCTTCTATATGGTTGGTAGTTAAGCTAGTCTTGGTTCCTTTTTGTTTCCAATCCGGCTTTTGTAAATCTATGAACATAATTATTGAAATTTATATGAGATTTGTCACATGAGCAATCAGTTTTCTCAACTTTAAAAGATTATCATGAGCATGCTAAGACAACAATATATCTCAAATTTTAATTTGCACATTGTTAAGGTGGTTACTTTGTCGAGCATATCTTATTCGTTTCCTTAGGAGATTGCATTATTTTGGTATTCAAACTATGATAGTTCTAGTTG
>VDFB02204598.1:0-23989 GCA_007258455.2 Sequoia sempervirens | reverse complement strand
CGAATATTTTTGGTCTCACCGACAAGGCACAAAGGGTTTCTATTGGAGGACTATGTCGGTATAAGAATGGAGTTGTCTCAGCGACAGAGAATGAGGACACATCGGCAAGAGTTGCTGCTTTCGATATAAGGTTTTAGCGAGGTGTATATGTCTCACTGATGGAGCACAAAAGGTTTCTTTCAAATGGCTTTTGGTGAGAGGTTGGTTGTGTCTCGGCGATCAAGTGTGGATTTGGGTTGTTTCAGATGATATATCGTAATCTCCGAGGCCCCATTGATATACTTTGCTAATGCACAAGATGCAGGGAGGCCCTGTAGGTTAAAGCTTTCAAAGTGATGTCTCGGCTAGTGACCTCCGGTCTCGCCGATAGTATACATGTGGACTCTGTCAGTATAAAGGTAATGTTGTCTTGGTGAACAGGTGTGAGCTCGGGGCTCTCGGTATAACAAGGAGAATTCTATATAATGTCTCCCCGACAGTTGAAGGTCATAGCAACACACAAGATGAATAAAGGGCTTTCGGTGAAACACAATGTGGTCTACGTGAGGTCTCTCCGATATCACGGGGTCACGATGAAAGAAAATGAGGAAAAGGAAACGCATCTCGGCAAGAGTGTGATCTTGTCTCAGCAACAAGAATGCATCATGGGTATTTACACAACAAATTTTGATGAGATAGATTATCAACAATCACCCAATCCGAATGAAATGGAAAGAATTTATGGATGGGGCTATGAGCTTGTGAAACAATTGGGATATAATGGTAAAGGATGTGGAAAGAATGAACAAGGAATTTGTGTCCTTATAGAACCTAATACACAAGAGACAAAGACTGGTTTGGGGTACTCCTTTTCTAAGACAACAAAGGAAACTTAACGACCATCCCTTAATATAAACACCATCACATGTAAACCAAGAATAAAACTTACGCTAAAGTATCCTTAATTCCTTAATATGGACTCCCCACCATCCTGGGAATACGTTGAAAGTGATGAAGCCTTGAAACAACTGTTAGGAGCTTCTGATAAGCCATTTTCTTCCAAGAGAAAAGTTACCTGTGCTATGATAAGTACGAAGAAAAAAGATGTTAATAATAATGAGACAAACACAAGCATGGAACCATATGATCCTGAATTTCCTAAGTCTAATGCACTCCCCTTAGGAGATACAATTGATATACTGGTGTAGGTGCACCCAGGCAAGGGTATGCCTCCAAGAGGCAACTTCAAATTTTTGAGTTAAAAATGTTGATATCATGTTTCAATAAGGTATAGAAGACCATAATAAACTTTTTTTAGGTCATAGTTGGTCATTTTATGGTCACTAAGCATATAAATTAAAAGTTGCAAAATATTGACAAAAGTTGTCAAGCAATATTGTAAAAATGCAATAAATTGTAAAAGGGAGGAATGTGAAGAGTCAAGCAGTTGAAAAGGTGGTTGTAGATGTTATTTTTGTTTATTTAAGTCATTTTTAACCTTCACACACTTTGAGGAAGGTTGGAGGTAGATGTATGAAGAAGAAATTTAATGAAATTCTCAAATTTTCTGTTATTTTTCTGTAAAATTTTATGTGTTTTAGGCCATTGTACAACCATGATTTGTGCATAAACCCTTCCTCCTCTATGGCACATAATATCCTTGAGAATATAATTTAATGTGATTTTTATCTCATGAAAAATGATTTAGTTTTGTAAAAGTTATGGGGAAATTACTCCAAGCGGCCAAAACCCTATTTTAGGGTAACGAGAGACAAAGAAAATTGTGTATCTTCAATTTCAAATGATGAAAAATCATAATTTTTGGTGAGAAGGAATATTTTTACATGTTATTTCATAATATAAATTATTAGACTGAAATATTAAGGATATCATATGAAACAAAGATGCCCTAGCTTTGAAAACTGTGGAAAAATCTGTAAAATACAATGTACAGTGAGAATTAAATAGTTTTGCTTGAGGTTTTTTGAGTGCTTCAAGAAGGATATTGTTTTTAAAATGTGATTAGGTGTATTTTGAACCATTTAAAAGTATTTTTTGGTGAATTTAATAGTTTGAGTGCCTTATTTGTTGACTGTAATGTCAAGGCAGTCTTATGATAGTTTTCTTTGGGAGTCTTAAATAAAGGTTTAGCATAAATGTCTAATGAAATGTCATAAGTAAAGAATGAGAAATGGTTTAATTGTGTTGTATTAGGTATATTTACACTTTTTTTTTCCATTGGTAAAGAGAAATGGGCTTGGGTAATTGAATTTGTTTGTGTATGTGGCCTAAATGGCCTAGTTGTTGTATGGCAATCCATTTTGGAAAAGCCTTATGCTTGAGATGTATTCTTGTGATGTTTGTGTTGGAAAAGAGTTTGGGAAATTATTTTGAATATTGAATATGGTGTTTAGAGAATCAAAAAGTGATTGGGAGTCTTGTTCTCAGTTTTGGAGGCTTGAGTTAAGAGTTTTATGAAGGAAAAGCGAGTCCTAATTGCAAGGAGATGAAAGATATGTTTTGAGTTTTGTCAAATAAGATTGAGAGAGTGAGATTGTTTCTTCCTTTGATTGAATCATATACCAATGGAAATATATGATAAAGAAAAGATTATTAAGATTGGGAAGTGCCTTGATGATGAAGAACAAGAGGATACTACAACTTTGCTTCATGATTTTCCTAAAAATTTTGCTTGGAAATATTCAGATATGCTAGGAATAGACCCCAAGATAGTCACACATAACATTGTTCTTGCTGAAAATGCTAAGCCTGTTTGACAAAAGATACACAAAATGAACCCTAAGATAACCTTGCATGTTAAAGGAGAACTTGAAAAACTCCTCGACATAGGTTTCATTCGACCTATTGATTATTCTCCTTGGATCTCAAACATTGTCACAATTGCTAAACCTGATAATCATATTAGGATATTTACGGATTTTTGTGACCTGAATAAAGCCTCTTAAATGACAATTTTCCCCTTCCTAATATTGACATGATCATGGATTCAACTACTGGACATGCTTTGTTTTCATTCATGGATGAATTTTCTGGTTATAATCAAATCTTCATCGACCCACAAGATTAATACAAAACAACATTCCCAACTATTTGGGGAATGTTTTGTTGGGTTATGATGCCTTTTGGATTAAAGAATGCATGTGCAACTTATCAAAGAGCAATGACATTGATATTCCATGATTACATACATGAAATCTTGGAAGATTATGTTGATGACATCCTTTACAAATCCTTAACAATGCAAAACAATGTGAATGTCCTTCGACAGATCTTTGAACGAATGCATAAATATAACATGAGACTCAATCCGAAAAAGTGTGTCTTTGGAGTAGGTAGTGGAAAACTTTTAGTGTTTATCACATCTCATAGAGGCATTGAGGTGGACATAAAGAAAATTGATGCTATAATAAACATGCCACCTCCTAGAAATATTTCTTAATTGTGGATGTTACAAGGAAGAACTCAAACCATCTGTCATTTTGTTGCCTTCTTAGCTGATCGAACATTACTTTCCACACATCTCCTCAAGAAGAATGTGCATTTTGATTGGAATGAAGATTGTAAACATGACTTTGAGAGTTTGAAGGAATACCTTGCAACTTCGCCCATTTTATAACCCTCTATGCCAAAAAAATCATTCATCCTTTACATAGTTGCATCATCCCATGCTCTTGCCGCGTTGTTGGCTCAACAAGATAACCATGGAAAGGAACATCCTATTTATTATGTTAGTAGAACTTTAATCAATTATGAAACATGATACACTCTAATCGAAAAAAAATTCTTGGCTCTTGTATTCGCTACTAGTAAGTTGCGACATTATTTATTAAATGCTGAAATACAGGTCATAACAAAATTTGATCCTCTCAAACATCTTTTCAATAAAACAGATTTATCAAGATGTCTAGCTAAATGGGTAATGTTGTCGACCGAGTTTGACCTTAAGTTTGTTTCAAAAAAAGCAATAAAAGGCCAAACCTTGACCAACCACTTAACTGACACTCCTCCTCTAGCATTACCTAGCAATGACTCTTTTCCTAATGATAGTGTGTTGACAATAGAAACTAAAACATGAGAATTATATATTTTGATGGATCTAAGTGTAGAATAGGCTTTGGTGCTGGGGTTATATTTATCCCACCTATAGGAAAGCCTATTCCCTTCTCATATCGATTAAATTTCCTATGTACAAATAACACAACTAAATATGAGGCACTAATTGTTGGGTTATGCGCTGCTTTAATCGTGGGTGTCAAATATATTAAGATATTTGGTGACTCACAATTAGTAATTAAACAAGTAAATGGGACTTATCAAGTCAAGCATGAAAAATTATCCAAATGTAAAGATCTTATCATCCACTTGCTAGAAAAGTTTCAGACATTTACCATTGATAAAATCCCATGAAAAAAAATTAGCTTGTGAATACAATGGCAAGTGTGGCCTCTCTTATATGCCCTCAAGATCCTTCAAAAAATTTCACATTCACTATTCACCCTATCACAAAACCTTCGATCAATGAAAAAATGGAAGATGCTTTAATAAAAAATGAGGAAAACTCGAGTGAATGGTATGATGCCATATTCAATTATTTGAAAAGTGGTACCTTTCCTGAGCCAACAACCAAAAACCTCCGTGCTCGTTTACAAAAGCTTGCATCTAAATATGTCATCCTTGCCGATGTGCTATATTGAGGGTCATTCAATGGTATCTTACTTTGATGCTTGAACAAATCTGAAATACCTCTAGCAGTTCACCAAACCCATGAAGGTGCTTGTGGTGGACATTTTGGAGGGAAAACATTGGTTCAAAAACTTATCCGTATTGGGTATTGTTGGCACAACATGGAATGTGATTGCTTTGATTATGTTTGAAAATGTCATAAATGTCAAGAACATAGCAATTTGCATCATGCTTCTGCTAGTGAAATTCAATCTCAACTTCCGATATGGCCATTTTTGGTTTGGGGATTGAACATTATAGGAAAAATTTCACCTCCTTCCACTAGACATACCTTTATCATCACTGCAACTGATTATTTCACAAAATGGGTAGAGGCCATTCCTCTTCAATCTACAACAGCTGAGGTAATATGCCATTTCATCCTAGAACACATTATTGCTCGCTTTTGACTCCCTTCTGCATTAGTTTCTGACAATGGTACACCATTTAAGAATAATGAAGTGAAGAAGGTTTTGGAGACCTTTAATATCCAACATCATTTTTTGACCTTATTACTCGCAATCTATTGGTCAAGTTGAATCAACTAATAAAGTTCTTGAACAAATCTTACAAAAATCTGTTAATAAAAATCATAGGGATTGGCACACACAATTGCATTATGCACTTTGGGATTATCGTACGATTGTTCAATTTTCCATAGGGAACACACCTTATAATTTGGTCTATAGTAATGAAGCAATAATTCTTGTTATGCCTCACATAACCACCCCATTTTAAATTTGATTAAAATGGGACCCTCTTTTGCTTTCGCTCTTTGTTTTTTGCTCCCTTAAATTTTTGAGGTTTTTCTTTGCCTTGGCATGTGCTTAATATGTTTATCTTGCTTGCCCAAGTGTTTCTCCCAAGTTGAATATTGAAAATATTATGTTTTGGGCTAAGTTCGGGTTTTCACCCTAGTTTGGGATTTTCCCGTCCGTTCGGATTTTCCAGAACTTCTTTCGAAATCCGGTTTCTTGCTGTCGTTCGGGTTTTCGAACTAGTTCAGGATTTTCCACCTCATCTGGATTTTCCCGAATTGTGTTCAGAGTTCGGCCCGGGCTATTTTTCTTTGTGATTCGAGAATTTCTGGCCTTCGCAGAATTTCGCCTGGGTCAAATTTTTTTGAACTTTCTGCCTGGACGTCGAGTTTTCGAGTTTGGTCAATTTTTGGGGCTTTATGCCATTTTGCTTTATCATTTGCATCCTGCTGAGTTGAGATGTTCATCTTGTTGTGCTTTAAAATGTTATGGTCTTGCTTGGATTTCGAATTCTTGTGTGTTTGGGAATTTCATTGCTTGCCCTATGTGTTCATGGTTAAAATCTAGGGTTTCATGCCTAGGGCATCGCCATCTCGTCTTGTTTTGCTTTTGATTGAGCCTAGGATTCGAAGAATATCTATAGGAGGCTCATGTTGAGCAATTTTCATGCCCAAGGTCCTCAAATTTATGAACTTTGGTCAATTTGGGCGAAGTCGTGGCTAGTTTTCGGGTTTTCTGCCGACCTCAGAATTTTCCATCTTGGCCGGATTTTCCCAGATCTCTTCATCTTCCCAAAGTTGTACTGGTTTTTGGAGTTTTGCGCTCTTCGTAGAATCCTGGTCCAGCTAGATTTTTTTGAATTCTCCATTCTGGCCAGATTTTCTTGGTTTTCTTCAGTTTTCCCGAAGTGTAATGTTCTGAGTCATCCGCAGAAATCCGGTCCGGCCGGACTTTTTTGGATTTTTTTAGAGGCACTGTGAAGCGAAGAAATTTGGTAAAATTGATGATTCCAGTGATAAATTCTTGTGTTTCCATGCTTTAATATAGTAAATTTCACTGTTGTGTGCTGCCTATGTTCATTTTGATGATCTAGTGTTGATGCTTAATGACTAATTTAATGGTTATTATGATTTTAAGCTAAAAATTTGATGAAATGTTGTCAACAATTGGATTCTCACATTGGTGTTTGATGAATGTAGGCTGAGTCTAGCAACACAGCAACTGAAATGGCTAAGAGACTGAGACAATATGATGGGGCAGATCTGAAGAATAACATTGATGCCATTGAATGGCGAACTAGGGTTTTGCCTATGTCAGTTGAGGACAACTTGTATAGGACACTATTAATGACAAAGGACATAATGGAGCAAGGTATGGGCAACGTGGAGGAAGTAGTTATTGCAAAAATGCATCAAAATTTATGCTTCTTCATTGTTCGTTCTTCTTCTTCTTCACACGTTTTAGTACGTTTCTTGCCTCTGGTTGGTGCCCTGGAATTTAATGCATGTTGAATTTGTTTCAAACTCCTTCTAGGGTCGACGTGTTCTATAACCGAATCATTTTGTAAACCCTAAACTAGGCTGACACATTTTTGACGTGTTTTATAAATATGGCATTTCACCTTTTTGTAAGGGAGTCATTGTTATTGTTAGACAAGTTAGGGTTAAGAAGGGTGAAGAAGATTCAAAAGGTAGTGGAGGATAGGATAAAGAAAAGCAAGCTAGGGTTTTGCAGTAGAGTTAGAAGTTTTTACAGTTCGCCAGGAAAGGGGAGGTGATGTATCTTCTTGATTTTCTTAGCATAGATGGAGATAGTTTAAAGACATGGGTTTCTATACACTAGTGATCTTGCTAGATTTGTAAATGCTGCTAATTTTTTCATTGACAGTAGGAGCAACCAGATTTAAATCTTCTTTATATTATGCTCTAGAATGGTATTCATTTTGTGTTAATCATTTTGATTTGAAAATTTTTCAAGGAATGAAATTTTATCTTATGTTTTGTTTGAATAATGATTTGCAATCTACTATTAAAAGTTTTCACTATGAATGAATGAAACTTTGTATCAATTACAAGTTAATTTTATTTTGCAGTTCTAGTTTTGGAATTCCTTGGAAGGTAACAAGTTTGATTATTTGAATGAATCAACATTCTTTTTAGTTTCAGAACCTTGATCTATCTTTTTCTATTTATTTAAAACCACTGGTTAAAGTAGGTTTAAATAGATGTTTGATCTTGTAACAATCTAGAACCTCAAAACTAGTAGGCCCCTTGAACATTACAACCATATTGACCACTTTGTGAAATGAAAACATTATGAACGAACATCAAATACCTTGGGAGGTGATTAGTTTGATTACTGATTGTCTCTTTCAGGAGAGGTGAGATTTTTTTACTTTTATCTTATCTGCATGTTGTGGGTCAATTTGACACATCAACAAATTTGGCGCTAGGAGGATAGAAGAGGAAACTGGATAATATTGGGTTTTTCTCACCAGAGAGGTCCCATAGAGTTCTTAGATCAGCTGAAAACCCACCATCTTTGATAGAACTCAAGACCCCAACAAGACACAAGATTCACAGGACTGGGGCAACCATTATACCACCCTTGTCAGCTCCACTTACTCCACTAGGCTTTCCACCAATACCCCAGTTGATACCCATGAATCCACCACCAAATCCACCTCAATTTCCATTACAGCTAGTTTAGCTCATCCAACAACTGGCTCAACCTCTACAACTGCCACCAATGGATTTTTTTATGAATAATCCCTCTCCATTGGGGAATATTCCTGGAGGCTTTCATGATATGCCTAAGAATCTTGAGAGATTCTATCCCAAATACATTTATGGTGAATTAAGGAGTGTTGAGGAGCACATACAAGCTTTTAAGGATGCTTGTACTAGAGCCCAGATAGCTCACCATGATGTGGTTTGTAGGTTGTTTCCTTATTCCTTAGGGGATATGACATACAACTAGTACCTAAATCTTTCACAATGTTCTATTCTGAGCTGGACAAATCTGGAGAATGCTTTTATCAATCAATTCAGAGTTTATGTGGATCCAGGCATTTTATTCCATCAATTTGCTACCATTAGGAAGGAGCCATGTGAATCATTGCCCTTGTTTAATACAAGATTTCAACGAATGTATAGGAGATTACAGGACCGCTATCTAGTTATTGAGAACAGTGCCATTCAAGAATATTTTAGAGTTATAGACCCTTTGCTTGGCTTGTTCCTACAAAGGACTTATCAGCTGGCAGATATTGATTCTCTGTATAAAGTTTATCATCTAGCCATCAAGCTTCAACAACAAACTAGCTTTCAACAAGGGAACTTGGGAGGAGGTTTTCCTCCTATGGGGTATCAGATGCCTAATCCAACCCCTTTGTTCAATATTGTCCCAGGGATGTCTCCTTCCCATTATGGACCTATGTCTGACTTACAGACTGAATTTCTTGTTCCATTCTTTGCCAATGGAGCTCCTGACTTCTCTCAACAATCACAAGCTCATCACAGTCCACATGGTCATCATAATCAAGCTGGAATACCAAATCTTGTCAGTCAACCACCTGTTGCTAATTAGAGTGCTGAGAGTGAAAGGAGTGTCCAACTCACAAATAAGGTGGATACCCTAAAGAAAACTCTATCTCAAGTCACAAATGACATGGCTCAGCTTAAACTGAACCCCTCTCAGAACCAAGGTAATTATGCTAATCAAGGTAATTACCCTAATCAAAATAACAATAATCAGGGTAATTATTAGCACAACAATAATCACAGCCAGAGGAATTATCAAGGCCAAAACTTCCCCAACCAAGGCTATCAAAATCAGAATAGAGGATATAACCAGAGGCCTAATAACAATAGAAAATGGAACACTGGGCCAAATAATGGTGGGGTTTCTCATAATTATCAAGCTAATGACAATAGGCCACATACTGCAAATGTAGCTAACCTCAATTTTATGACTAACTGGTGTAGGCTGCATGATACTGCAACTCATTCCGAGGTGAACTATCCTAAAATGGAGAAGGTTGTAAAGATGGCATAGGTAGATGCCCAAACATTCTAAGGGAGTTCAAATAAAGGAGGTGGCTCAGTAGATACAACAATGGCTTATGACCTCTTTGAAGAAGAACCTTCATTCCCAATGCAAAATGAGAATGAACCAGAGGAAGATGCGTATGATGCCCAAGCTTTCTAGAAAAAAGGGAGGAAACTTCCTAAGAAACTAGAATAAGGGACCGTTCACTACATTAGCACCACCTAACCACATGGTGCCTCTGAATCAGAATGCTGATAATAACCCTCCTCCACTGAAGGGCCCGCCTGACTTCCCTAGCAAAGGTAATTCATCTAGTGTTTTCAAAAATAATGCAAATTATAACACATAATTTAATATTGTTTCTAAGATGCAGGAATAGAAAACCTCTTTATCATACTTTGACATCCTAAAATGGTGCCCTTGCCAACGAGATATAGTGCTGAAAGCTTTGGAAGAAGCTGATAAATCAAAAGGAAAAACCAAGGTGGCAATCGCTGCAGACATGAATGCAACTTTGTTCAGAAACAAGGTAGGGACTCCGCCATTTCTTTTAAGTTTGAGAATCTGTGGGAAGAATCTGCACAATTTTCTACTAGATTCAGAGGCTTCTAGAAATGTTATGCCATTTTATGTATGCAAGAAATTGGGATTGAATCCTATCCAAACAAACAAGAAGGTCATCCAACTTGATAAAATAGAGGTTAATGTAGTTGGAGAATTGAGAAATATACATGTGCAAATAGGGTCTGACACTAGGATTCAAACCAATATGGATATTCAAGTAGCAGACATTCTTGAGACTTATGGTATGCTTTTGAGTAGAGATCTAATGAAGAGTATAGGGGGATATCTTTCCCTCAACTTCTCACATATGTGGCTACCATGGAGGGAATGCCTACCCAGATTAGGATTCAGAGTGAACCTCGCCTCAAACATATCATCACTGAGTATGACTGTCCCAATGAGGTAGCTTATTTTGAAACTGAAATAGGGGTTTATAAAAGAGAGGAAATTCTAACTCTTTCGGTTCTTGATTCTAATGATTTGTCAATACAAGAATTCCTTGATCCCATGATTAGTGTAAATCAATAGGTATTGATCAGGAAGCTGCAATAGGATCAGCTGGTCTTAGGGGAAGATATCGATTTGTGGACTCTTCTACTCCCAAATTGGTGTAGGGTGCATTACCAAAATCATTTAGAATTGACCTACCAACCCTACATTAGTGTTCTAAATCATGTTTTCCAAACTGGAGAAACTAGCCCAAGTCATCTAGAGACTGTTTCAGATCACTTCTCATTTGAAGCCAAAAATGTAATAATGTTAACCAAGGATAATATACCTTCAGAGGAAGTCCCTCCTTGAACTGAAATTACCCTGGTCATAATACTAGACCAACATAGTTATGTTGAACAACCCCAAGGTTTGTTTGATACCCCCACACTCACAAGTATACCAAAACCCAAGGGGTTAGTCAAAGAAACAGATAACTATCAGAAAGATATCCTAGGATTACATGATATACTTGAATGGGAATTGGATATTGCACCTAATGCGCCTATTGAACGCCCATTCCCAATAGTTGATGCAAAAGATTAGGTGGCCCCACCTATGGTTCGTCCTATCCAAGTACCCACAACAAGCTCAAAGAGATCAACCCCAGCTCATAATCAGCTATGGACCCTCACGTTTGATGGATCCAAATCTAAAATAGGGTGTGGTGCTGGAATTGAGTTAACCAGCCCAAAGGGGAAAACATTTTTTGCTTCTTACAGGTTACAGTTTGGATGCACTAACAATGTAGCAGAATATGAAGCATTAGCTTGGGGACTGATGTTCGCACACTAGAAGAAAGTTACTACCTTGATGGTTAAGGGAGATTCAGAAGTGATTATCAAGCAAGTATGCAGCTAGTACACATGTCACAATAAAAGGTTGGCAGCTTATAGAAATCGAGTGTGGAGCTTGATTGAAGACTTTGATGCTTTTGGGATTAGTTTAATCCTTAGAGAGGAGAATCAAATAGCTGATTCATTAGTTGTTTCCGCAAGTACCCTGGAGCCCATGCAAGACTCCAAGCTCAAGAGGTTCTCAATAGAATTGATATCTACCCCAACTGTCCCTGATAATGATCGACATATCCTTGCTTTCCTAGCAAGCTCAGATGTTTTTGAAGGATAGATCATTGATGAGTCTGACAGGGATCAAGGAGACTGGAATCCCGAAGACTGTGATACAGAGGGTGTCCTCAACTTAAAAATTAATAACATTCCCAAGGGAATGGTGGCCATAGAAATAATTTTTGATTCAGATCCAAGGGCTCAGGAAAAGGTATCAACCGAAGATAATGGAGGTGAATATGAAACTATTAACTTAGCTGACTTTGGCCTTGAAAGGAATGTTTACATAGGGAAAGCATGCCTTGAAGCAATTAGAGAAGATATATTGAAGGAACTAAAGAAAGATATTGTTGCAATAGCTTGGGGGTATGAATATCTAAAAACATTTGATACTTTTGTGATAACTCATACTATTCCTTTGAAGCCTGAAACTAGACCATTTCGGCAGAAACAATGTCCTGTCAATGGCTTGATTGAACCACTGATCTTTAAGGAAGTTTAGAAATTTCTTTCTACAAGGATAATCTTCCTTGTACCCCATTCAACATGGGTGGCTAACTTGGTTCTAGTTCGTAAAAAGAATGGGTAGATCAAGCTATGTGTAGATTTCAGGGATCTAAATAGAGCTTCATAAAAGGACAACTACCCACTCCCTTCTCTGGACGAAGTCTTACAAACTGTCAATGGGTCTCAGATGATGTCGTTCCTAGATGGTTATTCTAGGTACAATCAAGTGATTGTTAATTATGAAGACAGAATGAAGACAACCTTCACTACTAAGTGGGGAAAATTTTCTTATAGGAGGATGCCATTTGGTTTGATAAACGTTGGAGAAACCTTTTAGCGTGCAATGGATGTAGCATTCAAAGATTTGATTTATAAGTGCATCATCATTTATATGGATGACCTGATAGTATTCTCTAAAGATAGACTAAACCATGCTGCAGACTTGGCTAAAGTTCTTGAAAGATGTATCCAATATGGTGTTTCTCTGAATCCTAAAAAGTGTGTGTTCGGGGTTTTTGAAGGGAAACTTTTGGGACACATAATCTTAGAAAGAGGGATATCGATAGATCTAGATTGAATTGAGTCTATTTTGAAGTTAACCATGCCAGGAAGTAAGGAGGAGATGAGATCTTTCTTTGGGAAGATCAACTTTGTGAGAAAATTTATCACAGGTTTTGTAGAAATTATTAAACATTTGAACGAAATGATGAAGAAAGATGCAAGAATAGAATGGAGTAATGAGGCAAAGGCTACTTTTCTTAGGTTAAGCAATCTATTTCAGAGGCACCAGTCCTCACCAGTCCTGACTACTTGAAGCCATTTTATATTTATTCCTTTGCTTCTGAACACTCATGTGTAGTTGTCCTGACACAACAAAGAGAGGAGGGGGATGAAAGGCCAATTTCCTTCATGATCTCTCCGTTTAAGAATGCCAAAGTCAAGTACCCACCTCTTGAGAAACAAGCTTTTGCGTTGGTTAGAGCTTTCAAGAAATCCAGGCATTATATCCTTCGGAGTCAGATCATTGTTGTGGTTCTTGATGCTGCTGTGAAGTCTCTACTTATTCAAAGCGAGTTGGGAGAATGAAGAAGGAAATGGATGGCTATTTTGTAGGAGTTCGGTCTGGAGATTCACCCTATGAAACTTGTCCAAGGTCAAGGCTTGTCTAAAGCAATGGTGGATCTTTGGTAGAATATTGTTAGCAGTGCACAACACAATCCTTTTCTAATGACTCTTGGTATGCCCGATATTATTTTATTTCATGCTTGTACCGATGATTAGTTAAAGGGAATAGATACAACTTCGGAGGAAGGCGGGAATGAAAAGCTCCCATTATATGCTCAAAGGAGGATTTTACTTACCCTAAGTTTTGAAGGGGTTTATCTAGGTATGTGATCTGCTGGAAGCTGGCGCCAATTCTTCGGAATTTCATTGAGCTTATGGCATGATCCTTGGTTTCGCGGTCTTTAGCATATCGGATCCACCGGATCGGTTATTGTCGGCCATGTGTGTTTAAGGATTCCCACCAACATGTAAGGACATGTCATATATGTCAAAGTTCTACATCAAGAGAGCATCATCTAGCCATGCCATTACAGCCTATTTATGAGGTAAGGCCATTTGCCCAATGGGCACTTGATTTTATTGGGGTAATTAACCCAAATTCTTCTATAGGACATAAATTCATTTTGACTACCATAGATTACTGCATGAGATGGACAGAAGCTATACCTTGCAAGAATAGCACAACAGAGGTGGTAATCAAGTTCCTCACTGAATGCATCACAACGGGGTTTGGAATTACCCTTTGCCTTGTATGTGACAATGGCCCTACCTTTTCTTCAGCCGGAGTTCATTTCATGGGCTTATGATCATAAAATTGTTTTAAAAGTATTCTTCAAATTATTATCCGCCAAAATGGGTGCAGATGCTACCAATGAAACTTTCTAGAATCAATTAAAATTATTAGGGAACAATCCTAGAAATGGCATGCCGGTTGGAGTGTATATTATGGAAGGAAGATGGTTCTGAGGATCAAGGCTGCGTTAAGAAGACTGCAGATTTAAGCTAGTGTATGGCCAAGAGCTTTTGTGTTCCGCACAAGTACCTGTCTTGAAATTTGAAAGAATTTTACTAGTGATGTGAGGATTGAAATAAGGTAAAACGCTTTCTTGAAAATGAAAAATGGGAGATGTTGCTTTGCAACAATTCTTTAGGCACCAGGTTGTTGTCAAATGTTGGTTTGACAAAAGAGCCAAAGTCAAGGCTTTCAGGATATCAGACCTTGTCTTACTGTGGGATAAAGCCAATGAAAAGAAGCATGACCACCAGAAGTTTGATAAGCTCTGGTTGGGTCCCTATAAAATTACTGAAATCCTAGGAGAAAATGCTTTCCGGTTGAGTAGTTTAATAGGAGAACTTGTTCCATTGCCTATCAGTGGATAGTTTCTCAAACATTATTTTGGGTCGTAAAAGGGTCTAGTATCTTGTTGGGTTGTATATATGTAAATAGTTTGTTGTTTCGTTCGTTTTGTCTTTTCCACGTGTTTTTCTTGCTTTTTGTTCTTTTGTTTCTTTTGTGGGGGGCCTTCATTTATGATCAAATTAAAGTAAGGGGTTGTTATCAGAAGAATACTTTGGTTACTAGGAGAGAAGTTGGTTTAGATATTTTTCAGGTTTTCTTATTGGATGATTTTTTTCTAAATTCATTTTTTTATGTCCATTGTAGGTGTTGGTAGAAAATCGTGAATAGGCAAACAGAAATATTCACTGATGGATATTTCACAAATCATCAGAAAACATCTCCTTTTGTAATGGTATATTTGTCTTAGGACGTTGGTGTTGTAAGATTTGAGTGAAAAATCTAATTCCCCAGATGTTGTTATGAGGTCCATGATAGTTTTCAACCCAGTATAGATGTTGGACATCTGACATATTGAGAAGGAATTGAATGAAGGAACTGACAAAAAAAAAGGAAAAGAGAACTATCTGAGAAAAGAAAGCTCAATACTGAATGGGTGATTCTAGTATCTCTGCTAGGGCTATGGACGCCTGACTGGCAGTAGATCAATGCTATGAGAAAACTAGAGGTATCTCCATCGGAGCTATGAGCGCTTGACTGGAAGTGAAGCAATGCCCAAGATATCATTGCACAACAGCTAAAGGGAATCAACTCATGTAGTTTAAATCTTGCACATTATTGTTCAAAAGATGAGGAAAACTTTGTAAAAGGGTGATGCACCATCAAGCACACACATAGATTTAGGGGTAGCCAGTGTTGATTTACATTTGAGATTCGAGCTCAACCTTGTTTGCTAAAACTGACCCAACTGGAATTGTGATGTCCATAAACCATGAGTTTTGGAGTAAGCTGAATCCCTCAGTTTTGAAAATGGTTAAACCATTTTCGATAGAGTTATGAATTATTTATGCCTCGCCATAACCACCCCATTTAAATTTGATTAAAGATGGAACCCTCTTTACTTCTAGGTCTTTGTGTTTTTTCCCCTTAGATTTTTGAGGTTTCAACGCTTGGCATGTGTAACCTCATATTTCTTTGCTTTTAAAGTGTTTTTCCCAAGTTGAATATTGAAAATCTGATGTTTTGGGCTAAGTTCAGGTTTTCACCCTAGTTAAGGATTTTCCTATCCGTTCGGATTTTTCTGAAATTCTTTTGAAATTTGGTTTCTTGCTGTCATTCAGGTTTTCGAGCCAGTTCGGGATTTTCCGCCCCATTCGGATTTTCCCGAATTATGTTCAGAGTTTGACCTGACTTGTTTTGCACTACGATTTAGGAATTTCTGGCCTTCGCAAAATTATGCCTGGGTCAATTTTTTTTGGATTTTTCGCTTGGCCGTTGGGTTTCCGAGTTTGGTCATTTTTTGGGGCTTTATGCCATTTTGCTTTATGATTTGTGTCCTCCTAAGTTGAGATGTTCATCTTGTTGTGCTTTAAAACGTTATGGTCTTGCTTGGAGTTTGAATTCCTGTGTGTTTGGGCATTTCATGGCTTGCCCTATGCGTTTATGGTTAAAATCTAGGGTTTCATGCCTAGGGTGTCACCATCTCATCTTGTTTTGCTCTCAATTGAGCCTAAGATTCAAAGAAGATTTGTAGGAGGCTCATGTTGAGCAATTTATGTGCCCAGAGTCCTCAAATTTATGACCTTTGGTCAATTTGGGCCAAGTCGTGGCTAGTTTTCGGGTTTTCTGCCAACCTCAGGATTTTCCATCCTGGCTGGATTTTCTTGGATCTCTTCATCTTCTCGGAGGTGTATTGATGTTTGGATTTTTGTGCTCTCCACAGAATTCCGGTCTGATCGAATTTTTCCAAATTCTCCGTTCTGGCTGGATTTTCCCAGTTTTCTTTAGTTTTCCCGAAGTGCAATGTTCTGAGTTATCTGTGGAAATCCGGTCCAGTCGGACTTTTTTGGATTTTCTAGGAGGCACTGTGAAGCAAAGAAATTTGGTAAAATTGATGATTCCAGTGATAAATTCTTGTGTTTCCATGCTTTAATCTGGTAAATTTCACTATTGTGTGCTACTTATGTTCATTTTGATGATCTAGTGTTGATGCTTAATGACTAATTTAATGGTTATCATGATTTTAAGCTAACACTTTGATGAAATGTTTTCAACAATTGGATTCTCACATTGGTGTTTGATGAATGTAGGTTGAGTCTAGCAAGGCAGCGACTGAAATGGCTAAGAGACTGGGACAATAGGATGGGGCAGATATGAAGAATAACATTAATGCCATTGAATGGCGAACTAGGGTTTCACCCATGTCACCTGAGGACAGCTTGCAGAGGACGTTCTTAATGACAAAGGCCATAATGGAGCAAGGTATGGGCAACGTGGAGGAAGCAGTTATTGCAAAAACTCGTCAAAAGTCGTGCTTCTTCATCGTTCATTCGTTCTTCTTCTTCACGTGTTTTGGTCCGTTTCTTGCCTCTGGTCAGTGCCCTTGCATTTAATGCATGTTGACTTTGTTTCAAACTCCTTCTAGGGCCGATGTGTTCTGTAACCGACTCATTTTGTATACCCTAAACTGAGTTGACGCATTTTTGACGCGTTTTATAAATATGGAATTTCACCTTTTTGTAAGGGAGTCGTTATTGTTAAACAAGTTAGGGTTAAGAAGGTTGAAGAAGATTCAGAAGGCAGTGGAGGATAGGATAAAGAAAAGCAAGCTAGGGTTTTGTAGTAGAGTTAGACGTTTTTACAGTTCGCCAGGAAAGGGGAGGTGATGTATCTTTTTGATTTTCTTAGCATAGATGGAGATAGTTTAAAGACATGGTTTTTTGTACACTGGTGATCTTGCCAGATTTGTAAATGTTGCTTATTTGTTTCAATAACAGTAGGAGCAACCAGATTTAAATCTTCTTTATATTATGCTCTAGAATGCTATTCATTTTGTGTTAATCATTTTGATTTGAAAAGCTTTCAAGGAATGAAATTTTATCTTATGTTTTGTTTGAATAATGATTTACAATCTACTGTTAAAAGTTTGCACTGTGAATGAATGAAACTTTGTATCAATTACAAGTTAATTTTATTCTGCAGTTCTAGTTTTGGAATTCCTTGGAAGGTAACAAGTTTGCTTATTTGAATGAATCAACATTATTTTCAGTTTGAGAACCTTGATCTAGCTTTTTCTATTTCTTTAAAACCACCGGTTAAAGTAGGTTTAGATAGATGTTTGATCTTGTAACAATCAAGAAGCTCAAAACTAGCTCAGGCCCCTTGAACATTACAGCCATATTACCCTCGTTGTGAAACAACAACGTTGTGAACCAACATCAAAGACCTTGGGAGGTGATTAGTTTGATTATTGATTGTCTCTTTTAGGAGAGGTGAGATATTTTTACTTTTATCTTATCTACATGTTGTGGGTCAATTTGACACATCAACAATTCCCTTAGAGTTAGAAATTCCTACACTGAGAATTGCTCTTCAAGGACTTGTTGATGATACACATTAAAAAAAAAAAATGATTACATCAACTTGAGATACTTGATGAATAGTGCATTAACGCTCTTGACCATCTTCAAGCTTATTACAAAGGGAAACATAATCATTACAACCTTAATGTTATCCCTCATTCATTCCGCAAGGGTGACTTAGTTTTATTTGCTAATCAGCACAATGTTAATGCCCACCCAAATGAATGTGACAAATTCAATTCTAATTGGTTAGGACCTTACATCATTGAAAAAAATTCTGGGTCTGGTGCATACATGTTAATTGAACTAGATGGCACACCCCTCAAAGAATCTATCAATGCTATGCATTTCTGATGGTATTATGTCTAACCCATTTAAATAGTATGAATAATAAAGTAGTGTTGTTAGAACTATTGGGTCATATCCTATATGCTTTCACATTGCAAGTCGTTCTTGACAAATCAATCATGCATATGTCTTGTGCACTAAAGTGATTATTTAATTCATTTTTATAATTACTTTAGGTTTCATACTATTCAAATTCATCTTGTGTTTTATGATAAGTTAGATCATTAAATATATTTAATTTAGCATAGGGTTAAGCCACAATAGTGGTTTACAATTATAAGGAGGAAGGAATTTTCATTTTTTTTGTTTTCACTATATCAAGGGGTTCGTTCGAACTAAGAGGTTCAAACGAACCCTCTTAGAGGTTCGGTTGAAGCTAGGGGGTTCGATCGAACCCCCTCATGAACATAAAAAATTAATATTTTATTAGGTTTGATGAAGATAGAGTTGACCCGAAGACGCCTTTAGATTAGTCTAAATTCGCGCTTTATCTTTCTCTCGCTGCTGATCATTCTTTACTGTTCGCGGCCGAGAGATATAGCGAATGTAATGATGCTGAGATGTAGCCTGCATGAAATATTGAAAACCACGGTTTAAACTCAACCTAATATGGAAGCCTGTAGCGGCTTAACCATTTGATAAACTGGAAATTGAGTTTCAAACTGCATTTGTTTGAAAAAAATTTAATCCCTAAATGTAAAATGTGAAATGTTTGAAATTTACAGTAGATTTGAAATTAAGTTTGTTGAAATTGAAATTGCATTTGATTGAAAGTTTCTAAAGCCTTTTCAACAAATTTAATTTCTATTATGCTTTGATGAATGTTCATACCCAGTTTCAAAGCTCCAATTTTGGCATAGGAAGGGAGTGTTGAATTTGGCTTAGTTGGTAATTCCATTTGCTTGAAAGATTTTACAAATCCATTTTTAAAATTTGTTAAACAATTAACGTGCCTTGTCTATGCTTCCACATTTTGCATACATTTCTACCAGGGCACTTGCCAATTGCATTTGCTTGAATGTTTCTAAAGCCTTACCTGTTAATAGATTTATTTGAGGCATTATATCAAATAGTTCACGTGCCTTCCACTTTTTGCATACATGTCTACCAAGGAACTTGCAATTGCAACTGCAAAATCTAGCGAAATTCCCCCTTGATGATTTGATTGATGTCCATACCCTATCCAAAGCTCCCATTTTTGCACAAGCAGAGGGAAGGTTGTGGAATTTGACTTTACAGCTACCAATTGCATTTGCTTGAAAGTTTCTAAAGCCTTTTCAACAAACCCATTTGCTGCATAGAGTTGTTTTCATCACCATGTTTGATAAAATATAATGAAATTAAGATATTAGTAACCATTGATGTTTATTACATTGTAGAATTCTAAAATTTTGATGTATCCTTGAACTTGCAAAATTCAAATATTTTATTCTTGTAATAAATTTTTTATAATGTTTGTACATACAATAGGAAACTTGGTAACATTGAAGAAAATCATTGAAACTTGCAATGTTATAAGGAAATTTGACTTGATCCCTTCTTGTGCATAGTCAAGCCTCATTGATCAATTCCTTGATTTTGATAACATTTAGAAGAAAACAAGTAGTAAGTGTGATTGGGATTATACATATGTAATTATTCTTAGTGTTTGAAAATTTAGATTTTGTGTAATGGAATGTGATGCATTGTCCATGTTAAAGAGACCTAGTGTAAGAAAGTTAGGGTAACTTTAAGATTTTTTTGATACAAGGGTTGGTGTAGTTGATGTGACTAATGCAAGAGATTGTGTAGTGATAATTGACTAATTATTTGTAAGAGAAAGACAAAGTTGGCTTTTCTTAAAAATGGATCAAATTTATAGATTTATTGAGGATATAGATGACCTAGGGTGATGTCCTTTTACACATGTCCTAGGGAATAATTTGAAAGTTTGGGCATATAAATTGATGGGTAAAGACAAGTTGGAACTCAAAATTTGGGAAAATCCTCACCTACGAATTTGAACTAGGTTAAGGCACTTGCATTTTTTAATCTAGCAAAGAAAACTTAATGTTCTAAAAGCTTGAATTATTTTTAGCAAGGATAACATGATATTTTTTAAGTACAAGCTTAAGTTTAAATCTTGCAAGAAAGCTAAATTGAAATTAAAATTATATGTTTGAGGCAATGCATATAAGAAACCCATACAAAATAGTATAAAAGAAAGAGAAAAAAATGTAAAGAATGCACTTGTAACCTATACTTGAGAGCATATAAAATTTTGAAATTAATGTTATATGTTTATGCTATTAACACATGAAAATTTAGGCCTTAAAATAGCCACATCATACCCATATTTTAATACAAATGAGACATTGAGGTTTTATGCCACTTATAATAGATCTAAAATTAGTTGATATAGCTCCATTTAGATCAATCCATAAATCCTAATTTCTATCAAATAATAGGGTGTCAATTTCAATAATTTGTACACAATGAAGCACATACGATTTTTCATTTGCTAGTAGAGGGAACTATCTTATTATGCCATTAAAATAAAATATAGGTCCTCAATACTTTTCATCTTTATTTTCCATCATTACATTGAACCTTATAAGGGACATCTTCATTGGTAATCAACTAATGCATAAAGACAAATAATGTCAAACAATAGCCAGCTTAATTTTATAAATAACTTAAAATAATTTATAACATGGGTAAACGTTAGAGTCAATCGCATAATCTATCATATACTTATCAATCAAATTTCATAGATCATGTCTATTATTCTAATGACTAGCTTCCAAATAAAAGCATCCTTCTAAATAAATTAAAGTGTTCAATTATGGTTACATGTTACCAATTTTACTTCTTGTAAAATAATATAATCAATAGACTCATTAGAAAATATATTTACAAGCTTATCATCTATCTCATTTTCTTCTCTTATTTGTGCCTTCAATAATGACTAGATTGATTTTACATGACTGCCAATGTTAAGTAATGATTCTTTGTGTGCAATCTAGTAATTTAAATTTTAGAACTATTTTACATTATGTTTTAAATTTAAATTTTAGAATTGTTTTAGATTATGTTTTGTGTGCAATCTAGTAATTTGAATGTTTTGAAATTATTAAAAACTATGATAGATGTTGAATTTTTTTTGTTAATGGTATTAAAATATTATTGATGAGTAGATGAATTATTACAACTGTTTTAGATCTGTATTCCCTTTATCTAGATATATTATTTACCAAGGTCTCATTGCTCTTTTAGGTGTACATACATATATATAACATGGAAAATGCAGATCATGTTCCACCTCCAGATTCTTTGTTTGCAAATACCACTAATGAGATTAAAAAATTGAGAGACTCATTAGCAAAGAGTGCAAACCCAGGGATATATTCTAAACCATGCATGCCAATATTACATAGTTTAGGAAAACTAAGAGATGAACTTGAGAGGACTAGTGCATTTTCCCCATATAGAGTAGCTGTTATTCTTTCTTGCATGTGGGAAGAAGTACATGGTGATGTTCCCCTTAAACAAATATAGGATAGTGTGACCAAAGAAATGATAAAAAAACACTTGTTTTCCTTTTTATCAAAATGTATGTAAGGTTAAGGGATACCAAGTCACTAAATGTGTCGATCGTGCTATGGTTGAATTAATCTACCCATGATTTCTCGTAACACATAGTCAATACCAAAACAATGACCAAATTCCATTTTTATTTTGTTCAATAGTTATATGCTGAGGTCCATTTGGGCCTCAAAGCCAACTACCTGGACATTCCACCATATGTTGGTCAGGGGTGTGGCAGGATTGCCGATAGGCCCACCTATCATCGAGCAGATAGACCAGCCCCAGTGTTTAGGGCATTGGTTGGTGAGAGGTCTCTTGCTCTCACCCCAACTCTAGCCCCCATAGCAGATGGGGTTTTTGTTGCTTTCCAAAAGGAAGCAATTGACATTGTAGGTGACATTGCGGCTGCCACCACTAGGATATCTGATGATCATGTAGGTTAGTATTTGATGTCTAGACATTCCCGATCCACGCCATTTTCAATACAATGGACCACCATGGATCCTTTTACAGTGGCCGATATCCCTACTCCCACACAACTTGATGCACTTATAAGAGATATGGCATGCAAGACTCTACATTGTTTGGCTAAGGACCTGTTGGAGGCATATGCCCACATTGCCAGACTATGGGATTAGTGTAGAGCATGTTAGAGATCATTTGGCACATGGATTTCGTTCAGCTCTAGGATCCCATCACTCTCAGCCGAGCACTAGTGTGCATTAGGATCCACCTATAGTTCATTCAACAATTGCAAGGACTATGGGTTTTACTGATATGTTGATTGGTTATGGTTCATCATCACTGATGCCATCTCACCTTCATAGTCCTCTACATTCATCATTTATGGCACGACATGGGATAGATCAGATGGATGCAGATGTTGATTCGTCGCTTCACCGTTTGGTGGATATGGTGGAGGTGACCATTTCAGAGGACTTAGGTCATTCGATATTAGATGATGTGCATGTGCATGTTTCAATTATTTTTTAATTATTTTAAAATTTTTGTTTTAATTAGATATTCATGTAAGTTGGTATATATGTATATATATTGTTACAGGTGGACATACCTCATGTCACCCCTATCCTTGGTCCAGATCATGTACATGATCGACATGACTCTGTGGATGAATCTACTGCCAGTGGATATCTAAGTTTTAAATTTCTATATATACACATGTATATGTACATGCAATATGTATGCATAGATCTAGATAGATATTTAAAAATACAAGTTCATTTAAAAATAACTTTCATAAAATTTATTTAATATAAATTATATGTATTTAACACATCTTGTACACAATTTTATCTGCAGGGCTCAACACATCCATTAGAGTAGGATTGTTCTCATTTAGATGGTCATTCGACTAGGAGTCAACATTCATATTAGGCCCTGCACACTAGATTTATGATCTTTACTACATGTATTTGCTTATATGATGATATTTAGTATTCAAGATTTGATGATCTCTAACTTACATTTGCTTATATGATATACATACATTTTTCTTATATGATATATACATTTGCCTCTTTGCTTATAACATGTGTTTATGTTTATACATTGAATCTCTTTTACATGTATGTACATGTGTTTGTATGGTTACATGTTTACATGATATATGCCATTTATATATTAATATATCGCTTGCTGTTTTCTTATTTATTGATCTCTATTACAACTTACATTTCCTTATCCTTATATGATATATGTTTGATTTCTAGTAGAATTTTAGGAAATCAATGCCACTTTATAATTAAGTTCATTCGTGTTGATCACAATAAATATTTTTTAAAAATGAATTAAGCAACATGAACCATTGAGTTGAGAACAAAATATAATCTTTTTGACAAGTAAATTGAAATTCAATTCAAATATAATTAAGAAAATTCAATTCAAATTATACCTCTATTATACATTTTTGACAAGTAACTTGAAATTCAATTCAAATATAATTAAGAAAATTCA
>VDFB02204597.1:0-24176 GCA_007258455.2 Sequoia sempervirens | reverse complement strand
CTCTATGCTAAGCCATCCAAGTGTGCTTTTGGTCTTACAGAGGTGGAGTATTTGGGACACATAGTTTCACATGAAGGAGTAAAGGTGGACCCTAACAAAATTAAGGCTATCATGGAATGGCCTATTCCAAAACCATTAAGAAACTAAGAGGATTCTTGGGATTGACAGGGTACTATAGAAGATTTGTGAAGAATTATGGTAGTATAGCAGCACCTCTCACCACTCTATTGAAGAAGGATTCTTTTCATTGGAATGAGTCTACCAATACAACATTTGAGAGATTGAAGGAGGCTATGTGTTCAACTCCGGTACTTGCCACTCCTAACTTCACCAAGGAATTCATTGTGGAATGTGATGCTTCTGGAAATGGGATAGGAGCAGTGCTCATGCAAGAAGGTCGACCAATTGATTTTGAGAGTCGTCAACTAAAAGGTAAGAATCAACTAAAACCTATTTATGAGAAGGAAATGCTGGGGCAATACTCCATGCAAAGGAAACAATGGCGCCTTATCTATTGGGTAGACATTTCGCTAAGTTAAGAGACATCATGATAGCCTAAAATATTTTTTTGGAACAATGACTATCTTCAAGAGCAACAAAAATGGGTCACTAAGATGTTAGGATATGACTTTGAGATTGCATATATAAGAAAGGGAAAGAAAAATATTGTCGTATGCAATCAATAAGGAAGGATGAAAAAGATGAAGCTTTATTATGTTCCCTTTCGATATTACAAGCAAATTATTGGGTGTAAGAAGCCAAAGTAGAGTGGAAAAATGATGTTGCAACAATTAATCTCATCCAAAAATTAAAAAGTGATCCTAGTAGTTCAAATAAGTTTTATTGGAAGGAGATACCTTGGTATAAAGATGCTTGTATCTCAAGAATTCCAAACTTTAAAATCAAGATTCTCACAGAGTTGTAATACGAGTCTCCGCAGTATGGTCATTCAGATTTTGAAGACATATCATCAAGTCAAGCAAGATTTCTTTTGGGAAGGGCTAAAGGGTGATGTTCAAAAATTTGTGGCTGAATGTTTGGTGTGTCAAAGGAATAAAGGGGAGACAATTAAGGCACCAGGTCTCTTGCAACCCTTATCTATTCCTAGCCAGCGTTGGGAAGAGATATCCATGGACTTCATCACAGGGCTTCCCAAATCTAAAGGTCATAATGTCATCATGGTGGTGGTTGATAGGCTCACTAAATATGCACATTTCATTGCATTAGTACATCCTTTTACAGCAAGTGCAGTGGCTAGAGCTTTTTTGGAGAATATCCAAAAGCTACATGGTACACCTAAAGTTATTATTAGTGATCGTGATCCTATCTTCACTAGTCACTTTTGGAAAGATTTATTCTCATGTTTGGGTACTCAATTGGCTCTTAGCTCTTCATACCACCCTCAATCAGATGGGAAAACAGAGGTTGTTAATAAGTGTTTGGAAGGATATCTACGTTGTTTCACTTCAGAGAAACAGTCCCAGTGGGTAGATTGGCTACCACTTGCAGAATGGTGGTATAACACTTCTTTTCATAGCTCATCAAAATGTCTCCATTTTTGGCACTTTATTGATATCATCCTCCTTCCATCACATCATCAATAAAAATTTCACTAAAAGTTTAGGTAGTAGAAGACCACTTGCTTCATCAACAACAAGTACTTCGTGACTCAAAGAGAATTTAAAGCCATGGCACAATAAAAATCTAATGAAACAACAGTGCACCAACATCAGAAAGTGAAAGAAATTTTAGTCGGGATTGGTCTTCATGCATTGCAACCTTATAAGAAAATCTCACCAAAGTAGCGTTAAAAGAATAATAAGCTGTCACCAAAGTATTATGGTCCATACCAAATCATGTAAGATTCGGTACTTATTGCCTACAAGCTTGAGTGCCACAACAAAGATACATCTAGTTTTTCATGTTTCCTATTTGAAGAAGGTAATTAAGCAATAATATTCCCACTCAAACAACACTTCCCCGGGAAAGCTAGATGAAGAAGGGAGAATCATTTCAAACCCAGAGTGTATCTTCGGCCAAACACTATCAAAGTTAAAGCCTGGTGGAATAGAACTATCACCTAGTATCTCATCCAATGGAAGAATTTACCTGAAGATGGCACATGGGAAAGATGAGGAGTTCATTCAAAGTTCTTAAACTTGGATTAGCATTGAGGACAATGTTTTGAAGAAGGGGAGCATGCTACCTTTAATATTATTGTACACGGTTACAGTCGGCTGTAGCTATCTTAACTTCTATTAGTCATATTATCATTAGTATATTGTTATTTAGTTGTTTAGGGTCGGCCTAAGTCTTATAGTGTGTCTAAGTCGGCTCTAGGTGAGCATCCTTGCATAAATAGGTATATATAGGAGGTTGTGAGTCTTATTTCATCATCAAGTTGTGAAGTGTGTTCTCATTAGAGATATTTGGAGGTTTGCCCTCAAGTGGCTTGTTATTCCACTATTATCAAGTATTTGCAGCATATTTCTTATCATATTCTTCTATTGCAAGTTATTTCATAACACTTTAAAACAACGATAGATTTTGTATATATATGTTTTTTACAAATCGGATATCCGATTTGAAACGGATATCCAATATGGAAAACTAGGATTGGTGTTTGCTTTGGTGGTGTGTATTGACACCCGAGCCTAAAAAAAGTCAACACGGTATTTTCGCGTTTTTGGGTCGATGAAAGATCGCTTCTCATTGCCACTTTTGGCCCACCATGATCCCACACATACCTATGTCTAATTCATTAGTAGTCCATGATTATAGATAAAATAATATCAACATAAAATTATTGCTAAAGTATAGTATAAAATAATACCATATTCCCTTTTTAGGCATATTATAATGTAGGTCAACCCCTATATACAAAGTTAGAACATTTCCATGGAGGATTTATTTATATAGACAAACCTTCACAAAATATTCAATGTGTAACCTCTCTTTAGAAATATAGTTACCTTGCCTTATAATTACCACAACATTGATTCAACCTCTAATTACACAATTAGAAACAAAATTACAATTATAGGTATATACATGGGCATCTCTTTAATATCATTTAAGAGACTTAGCCTAGATTTTCTCACAAACTAATAGGAGAATCCACTTTATAGATAAATAGAGGGAAAGAAAATCTAAATTCCTAGCCCACAATAATGATCCAATATGTAATCTTAATTTTCCTTAAATAAAGCATAGATAACATTAAGGTACTAGTTACTAATCAAGTGTGTATGTATGGGTATATTTATAGATTATAAGTCCTTAGAAAGGTATCCCCATTTCCTTATTTAAAGATATCATTCGCATAATTAACTCAAATCTCACTATTCAATTATTCTCATATGAAACATATAATTTTACACCTAATATTCACATGTTTACAGCCACCACCAATAGAATAATACAATTATTCATCCGTTATACCTTACATGCATAGGGAAAATAATTTTTTTAATAAAGTATTTCAATGAAACCAACAACATGCAAAATATAGACCTTTCTCAATTTTCCCTTTGTAAGGATGTGACATCGTGTCAAAAGGAAAATGGAGAGTAAACTAGAAAAGGGAGAGCCCTCTCTGATAAAAGATAAAATACTAGAAAGAGTATAAAGAAAAAAAGGAAAAACTTAAGATCAAGGCTATTCAAGACTATAAGAAGAATAAAGAGTAGAGTTGTGTTGATCACTCAAGGATGGACTAGTATCAATAATAAGTAGCTAAAGAAGGCATATAAATAGGATAAAGAAGAAGATACATATCCCAATAAGGATAATAATTATTTGGTGGTAATCAAATTTAAATAACTTTATACAGAATAAAATATATATACATAAAAGTTTGATTTTGTAGGAGGTATGAGGATTACTGGACTTGGGAAAATTTGTAAAGAACTTGTTGGAGAAGTTGAAATAGTTTTTAAATATTGGAATAAGAAAGATTTTGAATCAAGAAGGCATTGGAATATGAATTCAATTTTATTGGTATTCCATCAGTGATGAATAGTCTACATTGAGTTAATTTTTATTGGGGAATTAATAATTATGGTAATTTTGACAAATGTTCAACATGTAGTTGCATGAGTCACACTTTCCTTTTTTGGGAAGTTTTCTTTGAAAAGGACTCTACAATTTTGATTTCTTATGCAATGTGAAGTCTTTCTTTCTATACAGTTTGATGATCGTTGTATTAACGAATTTTCTCCAAATTAATAAAATATTGAATATCTTTTCCCATGGTTTTTTCTTTGTATAATTTTAGTTTTCCATGCAAATTTGTGTGTGTATTGTTCTCTTTATTTTTCTGTTTTTTTTTTGCACTGTAATATTTTCTATTAGAATGAAGCCTTAGGTCCAAACACAATCAAGACAACCAAGAACTGGAAGAAGTAGCTCATGCTACTAGATGTCGAATTCAATGGGACTTTAGTGAAAGATGCACTACTAGACCTAGGTGTTGCTATTAAGATCATTCCAAAGAGAATCTACAAAGTGATAGGAGAACCTACATTGCATGATACTCCTTATATATTACAATGGTAAATAAGACTCCCAAATGTCCCTTTGGAACATAGAGGAAAGTACAGCTCAATTTCATAGGCATCAAGAAAAACGTAGATTTTGAAGTCACTAAAACACATGAACTCTTAAACCCTTCACCATTTGTATATATTTACATTTTTTTGTAGACTAGAATAATATGTTTGATGTCAAGGAATAGGAGTTAATATTGCAATTTGATGGTAGAGTAGTCCATTTTCCTCTAAATTTTGGTATGAAAGGAGCCTATGTAGAGGAAATACACACCACAAATGATGATGTAGAGGAAGAGGAGAGAGTACAAAAGTCTATAATATTGATATGATCCTTAAGTTCAAATTTTATGGAGAGCCCAACTATGAAGGAGATATTATGGTGGAAAGTGGCTTATTCACTACTTTAATACAAATTTTATGATAGAAGATTCAAAATTGAATGAGACGAACTAGAGAATGAGTCCAAGATTCTTGACCTAAGAAGAGTCTTTAGAATTAGGAAGACACCTAAGAAGGTTTTAAAAAGTACCATAAATAAATAAATCAAGTTGTAATTTGGAAGAGGGTGCAACATAAAGAGTGGAATATACCATATTAAGTTTCCATTCCACTTAATGATCAACAACCTCTTCAGATACCTATTGTCAATTAGATTTGCACCCTGTTGAATGCAAGATTTAGCAATCTATTGAAACATGGAAACCTTCTTTAGATGTGGGTGATCTGAATGAAGAAGGAATCTCTAGAGTGAGTTGGTTCTCCAAAAAATTGATCCTATTCTAAATACTTCTGAAGGAAAGAGACAGAGAAAGATGACTGAAATGAAAACTATGACTTAAAATGATTTTTAGGACTTGATAATAACTTAATGATGACTCTAGTTTTTCCCACAAACAACTTTCAGAAAACAACGGTATTTCACAATTCTCCATGAACACTAAACACATGAATAATTTGCATGAAGATTCAAACTTAAATACAACATGCAACCTGTATTTTATGAACTTTTTGTACCAGAATTACACTTTTAGGACATAATAAGGATTCTGCAAAACAAAAATCACAATATAACATTGAACTAAACTGCAAAAGAAACATAATTGAGGAATAGGAGTGTTGCTTTATTCAACTGAAGGAGTATGCCATAATCTGAAAACTAAGTACAAAAGGTTTACAAGCTCAAAAATGTATATGAGTAAGAAAACTGAAAAAATGAAATGAGAAGAAGGAAAAGACTAAGTATTTTCAAAATATATCTCTCAAGAAACCCTAATCTGAGCTCACAAAGAAGCTCAAGGAAAAAAGCTTCAAACTGTCTCAAAAGACTGCATAAAAGTAGAAAAAAGCACACTACTTTTATGATCAAACCGTATAGCCTCTAAAAATAGGCTGAATCTGCTTTAAAAGCCAGAAAAACACCTTATCTCTCCAAGATAAAGCTCAAACTCGACCAAGAGGAAAAATTCAATATAATATACTAAAAATAGCAAGAAATCATAAAACAATTTATAAAATATTTCTTTACGATTCTGCTTTACATCACTGCAGATTTTACAATTTGTCTATTTTTGCAATTAAAGATTGCAAAATATTTTGCAAAAAGAAATACATTCTTCTTTCACCAGTAAACTGCTTTATTTTTCTTCTAAAAAATCATAAAAATATCAATGGAAAATCATTCTCCTATCAAGATCCTTAATTGATTTCTCTAAAATCAATTAAAACAAAAACCCTAGGTAGATAATTGATTTCTTTGAAAATACAAAAGCCTAAGTGATAAAAAAAATTCACCCCTAGGTCATAAGATATTCACCATTCATACTCTCATTGTTTTCTCACAAAAACAATAAAGTTAGGATACTCAAGTCTCTAATTTTCCTCAAGGCATAAGGGTGAGTGTCAACTCAAACCCTAAAGACTTTAAACCTAGCCTAGACATATGAATTTTTGGCCATCAAAACATAAGCTTCAAATTTTAAATGGACCACAATATAGACCCAAATTCGGATTTATTCACATGCTATTATCAAAAATGAATATTCTAGATAATCATAACGTTGGCTTGAATTAGGGCATGGAACAAAAGAGGTCAAACCCTAAAAATGATTTCATTTTGCAATGATCACTTGGAAAAAATGAGTTATGCCTGAGAGAGCATGTCACCACCATGAATGAGCTCAGTCCTTAGCTCTGTGCTTGTTGTTTTGTTACTTTTTGATGCTCCTTCAACCTACTGGCCGCTATGTATAAGCTCGAACTAGACACTTGGCTTGATTTTGAAACTCCACAGAGTTTTGGACAGGGCTCCAGGTAACAATGGTAAGCCCTCATTTCTCACAAGGCCTGCAAGCTGGAAAAGATGATAGGCCATGAGCATATGATATTCTTACTAATCATTTGAAATGTTGTTTCAATTATTTGTATTCTGAAATGCAAAATCTGATATGGGTATTTATTATTTGGAGCCAAGAGATCCACTCTAGGCCGCGGCCATGTATATTGTTGAAAAGTCACTGTAAAGCTTTCTAGGTTTGACCCATGAAAAGAATTCCTTTCCTCCTTCAAATTTGAACAAACCCTTACATGGGTACTTGTAAAAAATGAAGAAAATGTATTATGTTGTTTCTCATAAAAAACCCTATCATGGGAAACTCTGAAAATAATAGAAAGCATCTATTTCGTTTATTTGTAGAATTCTCCATATGGGTAACCTAAAATGGCATTAAATCTGACCCAACTTGGCTTTCCTTCTAATATTATGTTTCCTCCAAATTTCTGCATATGGGTACTGTTATTTGTGGAAAGGAAAAGGTACTTCAGCTGTGTCACTAAAAACCACGTGACAAAACCCCATGTTGTTGTTCTGGTAAAATACCCATATGGGTAAAGGTGAAAAACTATATTTTTGATCAGAAACCCTAGTGTGAGTATGATTGAAAGAACAAGCAATCATTTATATCACTACCATGGCATTCTTCTTTTCTTAGTTTCCTCTTAATTTGAATCTGTAAATTACTCTTCCAATGCATACTCTGATCATTCTGAAAATGATTTTTATGTGTCTAAATCCTTATCAAATCCATTCATATTTCTTTTCTTTGTCTGATATTTGAAATTCTTTGAAGATATAGTTTGGAACATGACAAAACAATTCTCTCAGCAATGTATCTTGACTGTTTCTTTTCAAAATAACAGTGATGCAAAACTTAAAATAAAGCAACCTTTTGCATTCTCAACTAAAATGAGACTGGTTGCTTTGCTAAATCATGCATTCTTTTAATCGAATATACCAGTTAGTGCACTGATCTTGTCACCTCCCACTATTCAGATGGAAGCTGAAAACTTTTCACTTGTCTTTATTATGTAACAAAAAACTATTTCTTGTACAAATCCTTTCCTAAATGAACAAAATCTGAAACTCATACATACCTTTGTCCTCTTTTGTTGAACAATGCTTCTTGTAATTAGGCATTATGTATGCCTGTTCACTCATAAGAAACAGAACACTATGATTTAAATTGCAAAAATGATGTACTGTACTCAGTTGAATTGATTAAGCAGATTAAACTCATTGTTCACCTGTAGCTTTTAGAAAGCAATTACCTAATTGTTATGAATGCACAGTTGGTTTAATGCTTGATAGATAATTTTGTTTAACTCTTTCAATTTTATATCATTTATTTTCCTGATGAGTATGATGATGTAATTACTATCTCTTTATCAGCTCACTTGTAATGAATAAGGGAAGCATGCCAAGCTCTACCCTTGTGGGAGCCCATTTTCCTCCACATGCTTGGTCTTCAAATAATGATCAGCTTCGTGATTTTCCCTATACTTGCACAAAGAAACAAACAATGTTAGCATAAAAACAAGATAAGATGATCATGTTGATGTTTCTCCTTCAACTTATGTCTTTGCACTCTTCTTGCTTGTTTCAGTGCATGATTAATAGTAGACTGCATTATTGTTGGTGATTCATATAGGTATCTTCATAATCGGAGCCTCTGACATCCCCCTCTTTTCTCTTACAGGTCAACGGAGCTCGAGAAGACAAAAGGTGCAACATTTCAGCGTCAACCATCAGCCAATCAGGCAATGATGATTATGTTGTTACTTATGTGATTTCTTCTTTTACATCTTCCATAGTGTAGTGTGCTATTATTTATGCACTGTGACAGTCACATCCATGACTTGTGTGGATATTTGATTTCATCTTATGCTTTTCATTTCAAAAAGAAAATGCATTTCAATGCAATGTTGTATTATCATTTGGAATTCTTGCAATCAAATGAAGCTATGTAAATATGAATCATTTCATGAAATGAATGAAAGCATTTAAAATGCTCTGTTGTTTATATGCTCAATTTTGTACTTCATTTAATTTAAACATTGAATAGCACTTCTAAAACTCTAATTCTTCTTTTAAATGCTCAACTGTCACTTGAAGAATAATGAACAAAGTGCAAACAACACTTAAGCATAATGAAGAAATAACTAATTTCACCTTAAGATATAACAATGTTTAATCCAGCTCCACCAATTGAGCTATGGCAAAAAATTGGTAACAATACCTCCAAAAAATAAAAAAAAACTTAAGTGAATGACCTAAGGACAAAAGAATTATATGACACTTTGGTCCTTAGTACAACATGATGGTGGAATGCCCATAGCCCAAATATTATGACCTAGAAATATTTAATAATGTTAATTGAAAATGAGTATTTGGAGGAATACGAAACATGGATATTTGGGACTAAATCTTGTGGTGTCAAACTTTGCTTGATTCCCTTCCCTATTTGTTTGTTATAGACCTATTTGACCCATTATTGATTATTCATTCAAGACATTCTAGGTGGGTCCCCTAAGTGTCAAGAGACACAAAAATTCATTAAAAGTATAACTTTGGATTGTTTTTAATGTTTTCCTTAGTATTTTATATGTTTGTTAGAGTTGTAAAATTTTAAGGTTTTTCTTGATGTCGTTCCTTTCCCCTCAACCATGATATCATGGTCCTTCGCTTAAAAAGGTTTGTAAGTCCTTCAAACTAAATAGTCAAACTTTACCATCCTTGAGTATCATTTCCCTCCAAACCTTGAAGCCTTAATCATCCATGAGTTAAATAATTTCCTAAGTGTTTCAAAGTTTTAAACTTAGTCCTACATACATACCCTCCCATCAAACTTATATGATTCTTATATGTTGATGTCATCATTGTAAAACACGAATGTCATCCTTTTTAGAGTTGCATGTTGATTCATATGGGTTGATGTCATCATGATGTCATATTAAAATCATCTTTCCATGCTCTTTTTTTAATTCTATCAAGACAAAGGATTAGGCCATCATTTTCCTCGGTACCCTTTTCCATGCTCCCCTAAATCTTGATTATTGCTTCAATATTCTTCATTATTTATTAGAGTTATATTTTTTACCAATCCTTATATTGATACCAATCATAGATCTACCAACAAATTTATCTGCAAATCCTAAAGATTTGTTCCTTATCAAGGTTCCCATTTTTTACTTTACCCATTCCACATCCCATCTTGGCATGACTTCCCTATCAACTTTGAAGTTTGATGCTCTAATCATATGAATGAGGTATGAGTTACCTCAGACCTCCAAGAACCTTAAACTCCTACCATTTTTCTAGTAAACCCTACCTACCCTCTTATAAGGATCAACATACCATTAATGCATCTAAAATGCCCTGCAACCACCAATTTAACTTATTGGTCCCAAAAAACACATTTAATCAAAAGGGAATAGATTCACGTGGATAAAAGTGTTAGAAATATGAAAAATAGATGAAGTAACCATAAAATTTTTAAGAGAGATTTAAGCTAAAAATTATAAATGCATAAAATAAAACCAACAATTCTAAGAGATGCAAATATCAATATGACATAATTGCATTAAATTCTCCAAAGAGAATATAAAAGAATGGTGTATAAACTACAATGGGAACCTTTCTTATATAGGAAAGGTAGGGGAGGTAGGAAGGTAGGACTAAATGACTAACTACCCCTCCAAAGGTGCAACACTTATGAGCTCACTTAACAAGTGTGTGAGAAAGAGGTAATTATGCATGCAATAAGTGTTTCAATAGGTGAGTACATATGTCGCATTCACATGAACTAAGACAAAAAAGGTAAAAGTCCTTGAGTGGAGACATAACTAGTGTGAATAGGACTCTCCTAGGTAGGCTAATAGATAATGTCACTATTTACACCAACAAAAAGAAAGAGAAGGTAGATGACCTAATTAACATGGCATGGTTATATTTTCAAATACTAATAATTGATATGTTATTTCTAGGTTGATATTTTGATAGATTCTACGAGTAATTTTATGTCCTTACATTGAAATCTAAATTCCATTATTACTCAAAGATATATTGAATCTACAAGGAGTTAATTTCACTTTTCCAAATGTTTATAATTCTCAAAGGGATGTTTCTATATAAAATGTTTATATGAAAATGTGTTCAAGTGAATGATTAAAGCTATTAAAAACAAGAAAACACAATAGCATGCAAACACTTAGATTAGGAAAACAAAGATTTAAAAATGAATAGAATTTAATGAAATCCAACTATGCTAAACCTCTTGTTGTGTAGATTTTCCCACAATATTTTGTATGTTGTATGCTAACTCAAAATTTTGACAACATAATGATGCTCCATGTAAAATGAGTGATGCATGAAAAATGGCTAAGTGTTGGATTATATAGATTTTGAGAGAAATGGATGGATGGTGGGGATTTGTTCATGAGATCAATATATGGGATGAGAGATGATCTCTAAAGCCATGATATTGTGCCAAGTGGAAAAATGTGGTGGCTTTAGAGGATGAGGAGTACCTTGAATTTACTAAGGGATATATTCCATCTCTTGTCCTCGCACTCCAAGAGGGCAAGTAGAGAATTTTTAATTCCCTTTTTATGACGAAGAGGCATGGGAAAATGTGGAGGCTTTTGCAAGAAAGAACCATGTGGGTGGTCTTTTCCAAAAAGGGAAAAGTTAATGTATTGGTGGATAAGGATAGTGTTGACATGGATGTTCCACATGCAAACCAACAAGAAGATAAATTCTCATAGAGGATTGTGAGAACATAATTTCACTTGAAAGATCCACCAGAAAAACCTAAATCTAAGGTAATATCGGATTGATCCCAAGGCTCGAGAATATTAAATCTTGACAAATTAGGTTCACTCAAGGCTCATTGTGTATTTTTTTGTTAAACAAGAGGGGTCTATGACTGTCATAGGTTAGATGGTATCCAAAGGATCAGAACATAATCTCAGTTTGATCACTCACATGTCACTTAACAACTTCATGAAATTAAAGATTTGTAATAACATTTCATGAAATTCAAGTTACTTGCATATATTCAAGAAGATTTAGCATCAAGCACTCTCCAACTTCATGGAATCAAAATATTTATAATAAAAATCCATGCATTTATCAAAATTGAAACATTCTCTGAAAATATTAAACATCTAATCTAAAACAAAGCATAAAAATATTGAATTGTAAATATTTCTCCCAAGTATTATCCATGCATGCCTCAAGAAATAAACTAAATCAAAGCAAACCACTCTATACTTCACCAGATTGCTTCACGGCTAGGCATAGAATGATGCAAGGGTTTGAAGAAATATGGATTATTTTCCACTGAATAACTTGTCGGTATGTACCCAAATCTAGCACAACACACAATCTTTTCCAATAGGACTAAACAATCAACTACATATGATTTTATATCAGGAAATAGCTTTGAATTGGCCTTGATATTAGTTAATCTCAAAGGAAACATACAATTTTTTATCTGGAATGGAATATAGAAAATTGGAAAAAGAATAAAACTTGAAAAAGTTTTAGTTCTTCAGAATCCAAAAATTCTGTACTTAATGAAAATAAAACAACCATCGGCCTTTTATAAGAACAAGGCACCAAAGAGTTCAAACAAAACACATGAAAGAGAATCAAAGGAACAAATCAAATGATAGCATGTGGCAGATGACAATTGGAATGAGAACTTTCCAGACTAAGTCAAAGATACTTTGACTTTCTTCAACAACAAGCTTCCAAACTCTAAGCTCCGGGTTGTGAGTACTTTCGCATAAAATACAAAACTATAATCACTTTCTCTCTAAAATCCCTAAGATTAACTATCTCTATCAAGCACAGGAATAACCATATTAAATTAACATCAAAACTCTACTTGTGCACAAGACCCCCGGTCTTCCACTACCCAACCATATACAATTCTTTGCTAGACTCCCGGTCTAAAGACTCATCTTCACCCTTCTTCTATTGATATTCGTGTAAAGAAATCAACACCTGATGTATACGTTCCCTTGGAACACTTTGAATTACCTTCCAACTATACTTATTCCTTGAGTATTCTTCTGTTATTTTACTGATGGCTTCATTCCTCTACATTATTTTTGTCTCATATTTATTCATGGCATTCCTACACTTTATGATCTCATCAATGACCTCTCAACTCAAAGACTAAGTAGGATCCTTATTAATCTTTTTGATCCATCCTCTGAAATCCTTCACTTTTGTCTCACCTTTTCCTAAGGTCTGAGGATCATAATTTTGTTGAGCTAGAATCTCAATGAAGCTCAAATATTTATCCACTAGCTTCTCACCTATTTCAATGACCTTTTTAATCCATTTATGCATTACAATAAAGTGTCACTCTCCCAACTCAACTATACCTTCCTGTTGTTGAAAAATGAGGTGTTTTCTTAGCTTAATACTCTTTAAAACTTTAATATTGTTGATCTAAGTAAGCTTTTTCTTTGTTACATATATTCTTTGTGGGTGATTGTCTTGATTAATCCATTTTACTGTTGTATAATGTAGAAAAAAGTTGATAGAAGAACTAGACATGATATTAGAAAGATTACACAAGATGTAACGTGGAGAAACCCTTTCGAGAAAAAAATCCACCAAGAATTATTCTATTATTCAATCTCTGAAATACAATAGCTCCAATTCTTGCTTGAGAATTCTTCTTTTGTCTTTAATTACCAATCTTCTTCACACCTGCAATAACAATTATGAAAACTCTCTTCAACTTTTGGTATCAAAGTTGAGGTTGGGTAGAGCTTGCATTCTTTCATCCTTTCACCCACCTAAGCTTTACCTTTTGATTTACCTGCCCCTGTAGTATGGCCCTTTTCCTTATCAAATTCTGAATTTTTGGAATTAGAAGAAGAAGTTGAATCAACCATTCGAGAAGGAAAATTGATGTTGTTCTTTGCTAAAAGATTCTTCAACTCATCAATTTGTTTTAAGTAACATTGATGTTCATCATGCCCAGGTTTCTTGCAATATGCACAAGTGAGCTTCTCCTTCTTAGATGAATCCTCTTTTGAAGAGAATTTAGAGTCTACTTTAGAAGTAGATGAATATTTATCTAAATCTTTCTTTCTATCACCTTGGTTCTGTTGTTTCTTGTTTTGCTTATTAGTGCCTTGTTTTGCAGTCAAGGCTTGAGATTTGGAAGATTTAATAATGCCCATTTGAATCAATTTATCTTGCTCCTTTGTGAGATCAGTTGCAAACTCACTTAGAGAAGGCATAGTAAATCCTTTTCCTAAGGCTCTTTTCATTGCATGAAATGTAGAAACAAACACTGCATAATCAGGACCAAGTTTTGAAAGAATACTCAAAATCAATTGTGAGTCATCCTTTTTAACTCCACACTGCTCTAACTGCAATCTTATGGCATTCAATTTAGTAAAGAAATCCTGAATGGTATCAAAATTGCATGGGCTCAATCCTATGAGCTCGTTCTCCAATGAATGTGCTCTCAAATCATCCTGTTTACCAAAGAGAGTATTCAAAGTATTCCACACTTCATTTGGTGATTTTAGATTGTTGTAGCAATGTGAGAGAAAAAATGCAAGAAGAACACACATAGACACCCCCCTTTTTCACTCAATAAAGAATCCCCCCCAACAAAAAATAATTTGGCACTTTATAAATTAGTGCATTTACAATGCTGGAGTTGTTTTCCAGAGTTTTTCAAGTGTCCAAAATGGACTCAAATACTGAAAGTATAATTAAATCTCAAAATTAGAACCTCAAAATAGTACCAATGTATAGTTCTCAAAAAACTATCAACTTTCAAAAAAAGAATCACCTCGATCCGAGGTCATATGTGAAAGTTATAGCCATTTGAAGTTCCAAAAACGAGAACTGTCCTTCAGATCTGCTGATAAAACTGATTTTCTGGAAAATTCAGATCACTTGAGCAAAAACGGATCATACCACTGCAAAGCCTGCGAAATTCTAACCCAAATCAAAAAAAAATTGCTCTGAAAAAAGAGCTCGTATGACTGAATTATGGCCCTCCAAAGATTGACTGCAAAATCAAAAATGCAATTGGAGAGGGGGTCTGCTGAAATGTTCCGATTTAATTTCTGCAAAATATACAACCTGTATGCAGAAACTAGCAATGACCCAGATGATTTTTTTCTGCTATAAACAAAACCCAGATGGCGGATTTTCTTTAAAATATACAGAAAATATGGATCTAGTGTAAAAAAAACGCCTTTAGCACCATAAAACGACCCCAACAACCAAAAAACAGCATGAAAAAGTAGAATCAGCTACTTAAGACAAGTAAAGGCATGCTGCAACCTGCAATACTGATTAAAAACTCACAAATCTCTCAAATTTGAGAAGGGGCTTGCAGATCTGAACTAGATAGGAGGGAGAGGTGAGTGTAGAATATATAGTAGAATATGGGCAAATAATTCCAAGAGGGGCAATAACTCCCAAATAACCAAATTAGGTGGGAGTTATGCCTACTTGGAAAATGCCAAATAGGTGGCATAACCTACTCAGAAAGAGATAGATGAGTGGTTTTGTGAGGTGGCATATAAGGCCAAAAGAGGGTGTGAAACTCAACCACCCAAGTGTGAGTGGAAGCAACACATGTAATCGATGGATTATGCCATGTGTCCTCACATGAACCACATCTCCTATAACCTAAGGTATGCTTAATAATGTGTAGGAAAAATAATATTAAAACCTACACTAACATTCTCTTAAAGTAACAAAAGGAAAATCTTATCTAGATCAGAAATATTAAAGTTTTATAGAGTATTAAGCTAAGAAAACACCTCATTTTTCAACACTTGTTACCTATTTTCACTACTAGCTCAATCAGGTAGAGTTGTTATGTTTTACAAGTGAAAATAAGGTACATTTTAAATCTTCTATGTCACATTCATGTGTATAAACAAAATCAGAAGACTACAATAATACATTGCATTATGAAAATACATATAACATAGAAGAGAATGCACAATCTTTTCAAAATTGTAGTTTTTATTGACAATATAAAAGCAAGATGTCTCACACAAGTCATGAGACTAACTGTATGAATGCATATAGGGGAAAACATTATACATTTATAGATACAGAAATAAAAGAATCCACATAAAGTGAAAGGGGACCCATCATTGCCTAAATGACGAATCTCGATTGTTTTGTTTTGCACCATCTTTTTTCCCTCTCACTTGTCCTTCTTGCTCTCCTTGTTGCTCCTAGGCTTCCTGCATCTAAAATAAAAGTGATGTTAGAGAAATGAAGGATCATCTTTCAAAATATGGGCATACATCTATAAGTATATAATATGATCCTCATGTGCTTCCAAATATCCAAGCATACCATAAATGTCTAGGAAAACACGAGAGCGTAATCAAACACACCTATCATATGCTTTTTTTTATCTAACATGTTTACTTCTTGTGTAGGTATAGGTGAAATCATTGTTACTATTTTGTTTCCTCTTATTACAACATGTGGGATAAATGTGGCTCCCACAAGGGTTGAGCCCAGTGTGCTATCATTTTGTGTTGACAGGATAAGTTTGCAATGTCTTCCATGACTTGTGAAGCAATCAAGAATGAATTCATCATTTATAGCAGTGAAGAGGTTTAAGTCACTAGTATTAATAATAAATTGATACTCAATGGATTCACAGTGTCCTAAAAGACTGAACAAGGGTACCCATTAAGTACAGTGAACAACGCTCATACAAGAAGTCCAAGTGAAAGATTTGAAATATGTAATATGTTTTATGCCTCAATCACTCATGATCCTTTGCATTTTTTGAATATCTCAGTGTGTTGTTGCTATTTATGTGAATAAGAACTAAAGGAATTTGTATTAAAAAGTAACATGAAGTACAACAACATGTTAGGGAAAGTGTTATAGGATTTGGAAAGGTAATGAAATAGTAATATATAATGCCTTTTGTACAAGATAGTGAGATCCAAAATCAGCATCTCCATAAAGCATAATCATGAGCAGAAATATGTTATGGAAAACACAGTGGCCATTCCATAAATATAGCTTATTATGTTATGGTTGCAAGTGATCAAAACATAAAGGGATTGTGGTTCCACAAGCACAAAGTAATCAAGAAGTGGGTTGCCAAACAACAAAGGAAGATGAAGCGATGTGCTTCTTTGGGATAGTAGGCCATATTATATATATTCATATCTTGTTCAGAGACAAGTAAACATCCAGAGGAAGATAAGTGCAACTATGAGAGTAGCATGAGTGCAGATTATTATATCTGGGTACCTGTAGAATGAGGGAGTCTGCATCCATAGGAGTGAAAAAAGTAAAGATGCACAAAGAGAAAAGCAATATATTTCATTTTTTGCATGTACATAAACTCGAAATGAGTTTTCAAATGTAAAAACAAGAAGGATGCATAGTGAAATCAATATTTTCATCATTTTATGTGTCCTTTACAATGAAGTCAAAATCCCAAAAGGAGATTCAAGTTTCAGGAACCCAGAAGAACAAAATGTTTAGAGAAAGTAAAATGAAATGGAGGTGTTTTTCCTTTGTCTAAGGTAAATAATGTTATTTATGTTGCTATATTCTAAAGTCATACATGTATTTCTCCAATGGCTTGTGGCTTCTATTTGGAATGGCATAATGATATTTGGGTTTCAAGCAAATGAATAGGATGTCATTTGAAATAAAAAAACACTCAGAAATGACCCATAGCCACGGCCATTTGGGGTTTTAAAACCTAGAAATTAAAAACTAAGGTGCAAGGAGCTTTTAAGACAATAGTCATGGCTGAAGATTTTGTTTTTCCACACATACATTAAAACACTCTTGGGGTTTGAGTGGGGAAGAACAAATGTAGGCATGATGAAATGCCAAACATAGAGCAAATAGAAGCAAGGATAAGAGCCTTTTCATCGAAATGCAGAGATATCCTCACAATTAAGATAGGTTTTTGATAACCCAAAAAAAAGGAAAATTCTTGCAAGTATATAGCCACAGTTAGTATACTGGTTTTTCTTTAGAAAAGTGCATGAAAATGACCAAAAAAAAATGGCATGAGTGAAAGACATGATTCCTAGTTATCTGCAGTAGACATGGCCACGGCCATAAAATTCAAAATATCCTTGTATTTTGTAAGGATGCCATGAAACATAGAATGCAAAGTTTCAAATATGATAAAACACACAAGAAATAAATATATTCTCACCTTCCACAACTCGAAATGAGCATTTCATCTACAGAGAAACGAAGAAAAGTGCAAAATTCGAGTAATCAAGAGCTTACCTTGGTTTTCTATTATTTTCCTATAGAAAATGCGCCCAAATTTCTATCAAAACCTCCATGAAATACCTCTACATACCATGTGTCGAGGGAAGGGGAGCTTCTGGAAAGTTTGAAGTGAAAATAAAATGCTTTTGCCTCAGTTTTGTGTTTAGGGTTTTCAAACCCTATCCTTTGGCCAATGGTGTAAAGTGGTATTTTATCACTTTATTTTTAAAAAAATTCATCAAACCAATGGTGGTGTGGGTTAAGACCTCTAAGTATTATTCCTTATGATCCTTTGGTTGCCATATGTTTAGTCTTCATGACTTGTTTTTCACCTTGACTTGTCTATAGAGGTCAAACCCTTATTTTTGCATTGATTTTAAAATTGTAAAGCATTTGATTGAAGTGATATTGTTATAAATCACTTAATCAAGTTGCTTTATATGCAAAGATAATGTATTATGCTTCATAAATGACTTGAGGAGGTTTATAGTTGAGTCTTCATGACTTTCAGGAATATAGGGGTGGTTGAGGCAGTTGAGCAAACATGTGGAGAGTAAATAGGAGCCTTTGCTCACTTTTTTGCAGGTTATGAGAGCATCTAGCGGGTGGTTTTGCATGCCTTAATGCTTGATATGGTCAAACTTAGCATTTTTCACACATGGGAGATCTTTTGGAGAGAATCTAGTTGCTACATTTTTGGCTTTTTGGGGGCATCTGAGCCCAATCAGTTTTCAATTCCCCTTTTGGTGGATTTTGGGATGGAGTTGTCAAATATAGTCACTTTATGACTCATTGTACTTAGTTCTTATGATGCTCTTTTTTTGGACTAAGTGATTTTTTCAGTCCTTAGTCAATTCTTGGCATACTTTTGTAACTAATGTTTTGGATATGAAATACAGTGAAGGTCTTGGAGATCAATGATTTGAATCTTTTCCTACTTGTTCTTTGCATTATTGTTTACATTCAATTGATTGATCAAGTTATTTGTGAGGTAATGTCCATTTCCTTATAACTTTGTCTCAGATTTTAGTACCTTTATGCAAAAAGTATGCTAATGCATATTGCAAACTGTGTCAAAAAGTGTAAATGGCTTTTAGCTGTGAAGTTATCTTCCTCCTAGGAGTCTAAGCACTTGGACCTTTTTGTGAAGCACTTATGCAAAAGCATGCAGTAATAAGTTGTGCAAGTGTAATTTTTGTCATTGTAGCAAGTGCATGAAATTCTGAGTTTCATAGTCCTTTTCAATTTGGTGTGTTGGTGTGAATAAGTCTTGTACCTAGTTTATTCCTTTACTAGGGACTTAGGGGACTTAATTCACATGTTAAGTTTACTTAGGATATTAGTTGTATCTTCTAGAAGTCTTAGTTGTCTTATCTAGACTTTACACTTTCCTAGGTAGTTATGAGTTAGTTGTCTCATGTGATAGGATTAAGACACTTGTCATGATCTTGTCTTATCCTATCTCTCATCCTTCCCTTTATAAGCAAGGCATCTCTAGCATATTTTGCATTGTATAGTATTGCATAGATCATATTATATCATATTGCAATCCTTGTTTGGTGGAATAGCATCTTCCATTGTTGCTTCTCTCTATCTCGTGTGGAGGTTATTTGTTGTTGCAGATTGAAGATCTTGGGTTGATCACTTGAACATGGTATCAAAGATTTGAATCTTGCAAGTCCCTTCCATTTTATTCATTAGAGAGTTTCCATCAATTTCTATTGTGATTTGAGTTTATTGTAACCTATATTGCATGTATGCATTTTGGTGAGATCTAGTGATTGCAATACTTGTGGCTATAGTGGTAGTATTTTAGGCTATCCCATTGCATCCAAGAGGCTCGAGAAAGTCAGATTCGACTTTTGTTTCACTCAATTTGGTCACCATTTGCATTTTTGGCAAATAAATGTTTAGAGCTCAGATCTAGTGAACAGCTTTTTACAGGAGCATTTTTGGCAAAAAATAAGTCTGCCATTGTGTCTGGGTGGTCGTTTGTGAGAATTTTGAAATATAACTTGGCCATATTTGGTGAAAGTTTATTTTGGGCAATTTTTTTTTGGTTGAAGGGTCGTACGACCCCCCAACCTGCAAGGTATGTCATCGTCAAGTTAAAAAAAAAAATTCCTGCATATTTTCTTGTATCGGACGGCCTTTTTTTGATTTTTTATTAAAAAATTTATAAGCGCTTAGCACTTTTAGTCTATATGCTTAAAGCTTAAAGAGGCAAGCCCCACTTCCAGATTCACAAGATCTTGCAGAGTTTTAACTATGTGGTTTCTTTAGACCATGACATTGCACCAAACTCACACGTGACAAGTTATTAACTCAAGTAGATTTTTGTTACATCGCTGTCGCCTAAACCACCAAACGTATTCATGAGTTTTGAAGCTACTTAGGATCTAATCAGGAGGGTAGTCACCCAACCGGGCCAACCTTTGGAGGAGACTGGCCAGAGCCCTAGACAAGGAAACCGCCGTATCATAGACTCGCGATGTGACCACCATTAAGAGCCAAACAATAACTAATAGTTAGTGGTAACCATCATTTTCTTCAGAGCCCTAGTGACTTGGGTTACGCTATAAATCGACTCCGGGCCAAATGAGAGGGCTAAAAAATTCCAGCCTAGTTAGTCTTCATTTTTTCTCCCGCTTAGTGTTGAAGTGCTCTTTACATGGTTTTTTCAATTTTGCATAACTTTCGCCACAGCATCGGATTTTCACAAACAAGATATCGTCAAAAATTTGATTTGATGAACTTCACAATGGTGCAAGTGATTTCTCTAGATTTTGACATTTTTTGCAAGTTTTGCAGCTTGAAGGTACAAGTGCATTTAATGCTTGTAATTGGCATAAATTTTGCATACGAAGTCAAAATTTGGAAAACTTATTTTTGAAATTGCTCATAAAATCATAAGGTATTTTTTTGTAGCCTCTACTTTCAGTTTTGGAAATTCTTTTTTCTGAAAATTCTAAAAATAATTGTGTTATAAACAGTTGATTTGAGCTTGTCAATTGTACAAATTGCAAAATTTATTCATTGTAATTTTTTGGGGGGGTTGCAAATTCAATTTTAATACATTCTGGGGGGTGAAAGTCTAAATCTAAGTGCCACATTGTCTTCTTTCTTTTGGTGTTCATGGCAGATCTAAGGAAAATTGAACCACTCACTCCACATAATTATCATACATGGAAGCTAAAAATGACTCAATTGTTACAATCTAAGGGTCTATGGCCAATGTTAGATGCAAAACAACCTAAATTCACAAGGGATTATGAAAAATTTATCCATAGATGTAAAATGGATGAAGCAAAAGGGCTCATTGTCTTACATGTATCTGATAACTTGTCATTTCATATTTCAGAGTGTAAAACACGTAAGAATGTTTGGGATAAACTTAAAGAATTGTATGGTAAAACAAATCATTTCAAAGCTTTGCAACTTCAAGCAAATCTATAATCACTCTCTCCAGATGTATTTCCTTCAATTCAAGATTTCCTTGCACAATTTAAGATGATTGTCACAATTGAAAGGATGTGGACATGATATATCTAGTGATGAATGTATCTCCTTGATTTTGTCTAAGTTAAAGGAACCTTATCAAGTGTTTTCTTCTACTTTCTATTCTACAATGGCTGCAATGGGGAAAGATTACAAAATTCCCTCTTTTGAGTTGTTTTGTGAGCATCTTACTAGGGAAGAGGCCAAGTCGATTTAGTTGGATGCCCTACCTAGTTCTAAGAATAATGCTCTATTGGATCAATCATCCAAGGGTAAAGGAAAGAACAAGAAGAAGCTCAAGACACAATCATCTCCAGGTAGTGAGAATCCCTCCTAACCGAAGCCAAAGAACAATAATAATTCCACTCCATCTCCTTCTTCTTCTACCTCTGGAGATTCTTCGTCCAAGTCCAAGAATAAGAAAGGAGATCCTTGTTCATTTTGTGGAAAAACTGGGCATGATGCAGCTCATTGTTTTAAGAGATTGGAAGTCTTGGAGGAAGCTATGAAGAAGCACAACACTTCAGTAGCTAAGCCTTCTTCCATGGGCAAAGGGAAAGCTCTTTTAGCATGAGCCATTCATTCATCTTCAAACAATTGGATTCTTGATTCAGGTGCTTCACATCACATGACCAATTCACGTGATCTTCTTGATTCCATTGTTCATACTTCTACTTCTCATATTGCAATTGGGAACTCTTCACAAATTCTAGTTTTGGGGACAGGCTCCATTCAAATGCTAGATGGGTGCATTGATGATGTTCTTGTTCTTGATATTTCAACGAATCTACTTTCCATATATTAGATTTGTCATTCTGAAGATGGGAAGACAATTGAGTTTACTCCACATAATGTGACTATTAAACAGTTGCAGGATCCTAAGAGGGTTGTTACTACAGGGATAGTTGACCATGAGAACCATTTGTATCAATTTGATGGCTTTGAGTCTTCATCACGTTCATGTTTTGTTGCTCATGTTGATTCGATGAGCAAGCTTTGGCATGAAAGATTTGGGCATTTGAACTACAGATATCTTCAACAGATGCAAGCACATAACTTAGTGGCTGGTTTTCCAAAGATCTCTTGCATGGATGGTGTTTGTCAAGGTTGTGTTCTTGGCAAGCAACATCAAGATCCTTTTCCTAAGGGTCAAGCTACATGTGCAACCACACCCCTTGATTGATCCATAGTGATCTCATGTCATTCCCAACTCCTTCTTTTTCAGGGGCTAAGTATGTGCTCACATTCATTGATAATTTTTCCTGACAAACATGGGTCTATTTTCTGAAGCTCAAGAGTGAAGTTCTCACCAACTTCAAGACCTTCAAAATATTTGTGAAGCATTCAGGTTTTACTCTTTGACAAATACGCACAGATAATGGGGGGAGTATTTCAATCAGGAATTTCAAGATTTTTGCAGTGAGCATGGATTTCTTCATCAACACATGGTTCCTTACACTCATAAGAATGGTGTGGTGGAGAGAAAGAACAAGACTCTCAAGGAAATGGCCAATTGTATGATATAGTCTAGGTCCATGGCTCCAGCATTTTGGGTCAAAGCTGTCAATTGTGCCAACTATATTCAAAACTGTATGCCCCACAAGGAAATACAGAATATGACCCCTGAGGAGGCTTGGTCTCATCGCAAGCCTAATGCATCCTTCTTCAGAGAATTTGCTAGTGAGGCTTGGCATTCATTCTGTATGGTCGGCATAAATACATGGAGAAGAAGAGTTAGTGATATATTTTTGTTGGCTATTGTGAGGATGTGAAGGCATACAGATTGTTTGATCCTAACACACGAGAGGTTCATTTCCAACGTGATGTTTAGTTTGTTGAGTCCTTCACCCAAACAGATCCTCCAACTTATTCTTCATCACAACCTACTCAGTATTCTTCAATTGATGATGCTTTCCTACTTGAGGAATATTTTGATGATGGTCTTGATCCACCTCCTCCTTAATCAGCCACTAGGCCATGATGGGCTCAAGTTACTCTTGAGGAGACTGGTCCTCTTGTTGGTGATCCCATAGACACTTGCCGCACTTGTTCTCAAACTTCAGGAATCAGTATTTTGAGTCATGCTATTTTAGATGACCCTCAAAAATTTTCAGATGCTTTAGGTATTCCAAACTGGGATAGTGCTATGGTTGATGAGTATTCTTCTTTGATGAAGAATCATACTTGGGATCTTGTGCCTCTTCCTAAGGGAAGAAATTTTGTTCAATGCAAGTGGGTGTATCGTACCAAGTATGCAGTAGATGTTTCCATTGACAAGTAAAAGGCTCGTCTTGTTGCAAAGGGGTTTGTTGTGCATGTTTTGCACACACACCCTGCCGTAGGCAGGGACCCCCTTTGTTTTTGCTCCCGACAGGCTGCTTTTCTCCTGTCTTGTTTTGAGTGCCCCATTTTCCAAGCCCAAATTGGTCATGTTCCTTCAAATGATCAAATCCCCCTCACCAAATTCACCTACTTGGGGTATTTAAATCTGGGGAGAAACAAAGTCCCCCGTCCCTGTT
>VDFB02204596.1:0-21697 GCA_007258455.2 Sequoia sempervirens | reverse complement strand
TGTTCAAGAACCAAGGCGCATCACATATATTCAATTTCCAGATCATTTACAACGCCAAAATTGAAGGTGGGAAGCAATACATGAAATTTTTAGATAAAAACCTGGTATCTTAATGGCGGCTGCTGTAGCTAGTGATGGTACGGCCAGAAATTAGTAAGACACTCCTCCAGCTCGAATCCCAATGTAAATCACACAGAATACCAAGCGCCCCAAAGTGGAAACACCAAATAACAGAGGATGAAGGCGTTTCCTCAGTAGATTGTCAAGTACGGCCTGGAAGTACAGATGTACGGCCTGCAGGTACAGTACGGCCAGTCTGCTGCAATAATGAATAATGTACGGCCTTTGGAAATGGTGCCCAATCTCTAATGAATGTCCTCTGAAAAGTGCGCCTTGACTGCTAGATGAATGATCTCTGCTGAATGCTGATGAATCTCTGTCTGACTAAAAGATTAAGCTCAATCTGTGACTTCTGGATGAAATCACCAAGTGCAATCTTCAGCTGGTATCTCACAGCCTCAGTATGCCTGATCTCTGAAGAGGTTACGTTCTCCAGAAACGATGTTTGCCAGAAACCCTAGGGTTTGCAAACTCCAAAGCTCAGATGCTCAGAAGACAAAATTGAATAATAAACTTGATAGTTCGATTTTTCCTTGGGAAGAACAATATATTCTTCTTTGAAAAGTTCGACCTAATTCCCCATTAAAATAATCATTTAAATTAATGATTTAATTTTCACTTTGGACTTAGGAGAATTTATTTAATTATTGGCGTCCCTTTTTAATGAGCATTAAATACTCATTAAATCACATTTTAATAATATAATATAAAGTATAATTCAATACTTTATAACTTAGCCAAATAATTAAATATTTTAATATTTCAATAAAGTGACTTTATTATAAAGTCAAATTATTAAATATTTAATAACTCAATAATTACCTTTATTCACAAATCAAACAATCATCAACCTGTCAATTCAGCAATATCACCGCATCTTCGTGCTCCCCGCCTCAAATAGCAGCTTCTTCATTCGGACCTAACTTCTAAAAAATAGAGTTCTCTCAAAAGACTTCGAAGACTTCAAGGCCCAAACTCCTCGCCGATTGACCGCGAACTGGAGCTAACCAACACTGAGCAACTGCCAAAAAGGATCCTCTGAACACTCCTGTCAGCCTACGAGGATCAAATGATAGGCTAACCTCGTCACCAGCTGTGCTGACTAGGATGGGGACATGACAGCAACCCACTCAGCTTGATCGTGACGGATCAGCCTTGCCATTCTTTTGAATGACACTACTCGAGGACCCCCATTGGACATGCCTCTCAAAACTATCTTCTTCCCATCTGATTGGAACTTCAACTCCATAGTCTGCAGATTCAAAGAGATCTCTCCAAGAGATCGCAGCCATTGAATGCCTAGAACGGCATCAGTATCCCCAATATGAACTACATAGAAGTCATCCTTGACTTTGTAGTTGCCCAACTGCATGGTCATGTTAGATATTTTCTTGGTGCAAGTAATATGAAATCCATCGGCAACCATGACCTTGAATCCTTCGAACTCCTCTGTTTGCAGCCCCTTCTTGGCTACCACAACTTCATCAATGAAGTTATGAGTTGCTCCAGTATCGATCAAAGCAACGATTCGCTGCCCTTTGACCATCCCACGAACCTTAAAAGATTCATTTCTTTGAAAACTGGAGAGTTGAGCTAAAACTCCACCACTTCCCTTCTCATCTCCGGATTCTTCTGGAGCTCTATCTTCTTCATTTCCTTCAAAATCAGATTGCTGGTCGGAAAAATCAGAACTACTTTCCCCAGCAGAATAGTACTCAATCTGATTGAACTTGACCCCTTTAGGGCAAACATGGTCTTGAGACCATTTTTCCTGACACCGAAAACACAACCCCTTTCTTCTGAGTTCATTCAGGGTTTCTTGATCCAACCTGGTGACATGGGGATTGCGATTCTTGAACTCCTTGTTCTGAGGTCTCAAATTATTTTTATACTGAGGCCTTTTTCCTTTATCCCTTTTCTGAAAAGGGGAATTTGACTGAAATTTCGCCTTAGGAGCAGCCCACTCCATGTTTCTTGCCTTTTTCATGGCCTCTTGCAGTGTTGGAGGATCAAAGGCTTTAATCCAGCCTTTGAGGGGTTCTGTCAACCCTTCACTAAAAAGAATCACCAATCTCCTTTCTGTGATTCCAGTCACCATGACTGAGAGTCTCTGAAACTCCGCGATGTAGGCTTCAACTGTGCCATACTGTCTCAATTGAGCAAGCTCTCTGAAATGGATCTCAGGATCTTTTTTCTCAAACCTTTCGATGAGCCTAGTGGTGAACTCATCATATGTTGTGATAGACCGATGGCCTAGAGTGACGAGGCCGTGGTACCACCACTCGTGCGCCACCCCATCAAGGTGTAGCGTAGCGAACTTAATCGCTTCATCTTCCGCCATTGGTCTGAGAGCTAGATAATTATCTAGCTTTTGAATCCAAGCTCGGGCTGAACTTGTATCACTCCCATCAAAATGAGGAAGTATAACTTTGTTGACAGCTTGGTACAAGTCTCCTTGATTTGATGGTCTTCTTTGATCAAAGTTCCTTCCTTGCCCTCTGTTCTTCCTCTTATGATCCATGAAATCATTGAAGGACATATCCATCCTGATGTCAACAGGTAGAGAGTCATACTCAGTACAGCCAACCCTCAACTACTCCACCCATGAAGCATTCTCTTCAGGTTCGGGCTGATTGACTACAGGAACTAAAAAAGTGGGCTTGAATGGTCTGGAAGAGATGTAAGTGTTGTGTGACACTGTCCGGGCTACATGCTCATCATGCTGGTTGGAAGCACTATGCTCCCCTCTGTGGCCTGAGTTGTTCTGTGGAACAGTATTCTGCCCCATTCTCCCCATCATGAGATACCATGTCCATCAAGGCATCCATCTTTTTCCCAAACTCCTTTCCGGGACTCGTAGATCTCTCTCTTCCTTTTCCACTGTCATCTCTGTTTCCAGAACCTCTTTCACCGCCACCAAGAACCCTTTCATTTCTTTCATTATCCCCCATTTCTATTTCTTGTGAAGGCTCCCAATTAGCCCTCAAAATCTTTGAAGCTGTTTGACCTTCTGGAGGTTGATACAACTGTGTTTGAACTGTATCCCTCTTGTATACTCTTGCCAAATACCTCTGTTCTCTGTCACTCATAGAAGGCTGATTTCGCAGGATGGCAGGATGCGTGGCTCTGATACCACTGAAATATACCGAGCCAAATTTTTTCGTTTTTTCAATTTTCAAATTACAACAATGCACCCGTTAAGGTTAGAAGATAAACCGAAACATGCAAGAAAACAACTCTAACCAGAATGGCGCCGATGATGGCGAGCATTGGTCAGAGGATCTAAAGAGAATGCTTAAACTGTAACTCTAACCAGAATGGCACCGCTGAAGGTGAGCATTGGTCAGAGGGTCTTCTATTCTAATTTGCAGAAAGAACTCAACGTCAAGTATGTGCTACCCAATCCAATGCGGAGTGAGGGGCGACCATATGACGGAGTGAATACAAAGCAAATGCTGAAAGAGAAATGCTGAGAAATGAAACTACTCGACACCCAGAATGTGCTTGCTCATCCAGAGTGGACAGTAGCGACCATAGGGCGGAGTTATCACTATTTTACTCTAAAACTGAAAGTAGGAATGATTATTACAAAATAGGACAAGCAATATTAAAAGACTGGTCAGTACTACTGCCAGTTTACAAAGATTATGATTGCCTGCAATATCAAGATATCATATGCTTGTCAAATAGTACGATCAGCCAAGAATCAATTACAATCCTTAAGAATTAACGGTGTCCAATCCACAAAACAGCAATGCAGATTTCTGTACATTGGTTTCTGTCAGATCTGTACTTTAAATGATAAATCAGCAGTTCACAAATTCCCAAAAATGTTCACAACTTGCTCAATAATCATCCGATTGACATGCCACAGAATGCAAAACACTCAGAAGATCTAGGCGACCAAGATAGACACTTGAAACTGAACCAAAACCTGCAGATTTAATTAACACGGTTCCCACTGCATATGCCAATGGTACGGCCTAGGACAGAATTTCGACTTTCTCTTAAAAATTCAATACTCTTTCTAAAAATCTAAGAACTGGAAGACATGGACGCCTATTACAAACTCATCCAATGATGCAGTACCCAGAATGATATTTTTTGTCCTTTTTGATATATGAGCAAAACATGCAATCTGCTGTATGAAAAGAAGCTAAAGTTGCAACACTAAAATACTCAAACAGATTTTACAATGCAAACTGAACCCAAATGAAATAGCTAAGATGCACTCACAAGTAAACTAATAATCATCACTAGTCGTTGTCTTTCAAACGAGAAGAGATGCCCAAACTAGGAGGTCTTCATCCCTCGAAGCAATCCAGAATCAATCCGGCAGCATAACGGTGTATTTTCCAAGATAACCAAAATGATGCACAAGACTCCTTTTTATAATCTTCGCTTGACTTCACGAAACCCTAGAATCTGATTTTAGGTCAAAATCCCCTCTCCTCAATGATGGGCGTACTTTTGCCTTCAAGCTCTTGATTTGATATTTCATTTAAATATTCAACTTTGAAATATGCGCCTATCATAATCTTGCTTTGACTTAGGGAATATTAAAATATTCTTTTAATGAGGGCGCCACCCTCAATGACCACCTTTTTAAAACAACATTAAGTCGTTAAGTCTAAGCCAAGGGTCAACATTAAAATATAACATTTTAACGTGACTTTTTAATTTAAATGACTTAACTCATTTCTCTGAAAATGCTCTGAAGCCAATACTGATGAAGTCAACTGATCAATCTGAAACCGGAAGTCAACCAACCTGAGCTCATCTGGAAACTGCCAAAAATAGAATTTACTAAAAATAGTAAATTCCAAAAAGTACTCTGAATGCTGAGACGAGCATATCACTGCGAAGCCCTCTGAAAACCCAGAAGGAATCCGCCATTAAAACTATCCTCTCCGAGCAATGACCTCCTCAAAATTAGGAAACCCTAATTTTAACTTCCGACTAGCCTCCGGGTTCCCAAGGAAAGGCTAACGGTCACTGAAAATGTCAGGCTTGAAAAGGGGACATTACATCATTATCAATTAAAACATAAACAAAAACTCTTAAGAAGGCATCGCTTGGATCAAGGAAGGTATTGATTCATGCTTAATAAACGGAGTTGAAATGTCTTTGGGAAAAGGAAATTACGGATGGAAAAGATATCTCTTCTTCATCAAGGATTACTCTATGCAATCAGCCATTGGCGGTTGGTATTATATTGGGGAATGGTTAAAGCTTGGAGAGTGTACATTCAAAGGAAACAAATGGAAGACCAAATCATCCCGTCGAGTTGCTACTGGGTGTCCATTCATATCAGTGTATGAGAACCTTGTGCTTAGGCAAGTTCGGGTTTATTTAGTAGAGGGAATGATATACCTACTATACGCATAGGAGATTTGAAGGAATGAAGGCACGCGGGGTTTCATTTTAGAAACTCAAAGAGACTGTAGACTATGGCGGAATAGGAAGCTACAATAATCATTCAAAGAACTCGTCTCTATAAGCAATGTGGGTGTTTGAAGTCTCTACAACAACAAGGGGATATCCGAAGTATATAGGATCAACGCATATGGGGGTAGTAAATTGAACATGGAATACTCGTCGTGGTTTCAAGTGTCATTGTCTATCATGGGTAACGTGGTCATATTACGAAAGCATGGGCATAGTGGATGGCTCGGGTCTGGTACACATTATTGCCGTCATCTTCTAATAACACTACTACAGGTGCTACTGCCGGACACAATCAAGTTCAAGCAGATGAACTTATCCAGTGTAAAGTGAATATACAAGGATGATCATCTGTTGGTCTTTACTTGCAAACGTAAGAGGAAATTTGGGGTAAAGGTTATATACCTGGGAGATATCGATTTATGAAGGATATCTAAATATATTTTAAGAAACCAAACGGATAAAGGAATTCTTACTAGTAAATGAAGGACGTGTTATCGGTTAGAACTGTCACCAATACTTAATATATATATGGAAAATCTATATTTATTTTTGAATGGAGAACAAGAGATATATACATATATATATATCTGAGAGAGCAAGAAGAAAGATGGAAAGCATTGGATGAGGAAGTGTTTGTATCATGCCCGTACAAGTCTACAAACCCGCCATTTATCAAGTGTGAGTCCATTATAGGAGGGATTAATATAATAAGGTATGGAAGGTAAGAATAGTGAAATTAGGTACATTATTCAATTAAAACTCAGTCAATACTCACAGATATATGTTATGATTTATGAATATATATTTGAATACTTTAGGCATTTAGTTGAGTATGTTGAAATATTTATATCGTTTGATCTTAAAAGGTGTGATTACTGGAATTTATTGATCTCTAATGTTCCTAATGTCTTTTGAGAAATGCTCTGAATGCAAGATTCAGGTTTTAGTGATTCCACCTGAAAGGGGACATTACAACAGTGATGACTATAGTGATGAGGACATAGATGCTTGTGGTTTTGACTTCCAGGATTAGTTGATTGAGGGAGATTCTTGTGTTGACATGTATAGTGATGTGCTGGAGAATGATTTATTCAAAGAGACAACATTACAGGAGGAGCACAGTGAAAATAGCAATCAGCCTCTTAACACATGGGATCCAGGTGATTTGGCACCTAAGTATGACAAGGAACCTATTTGGAATGAATTTACTTTTGACTATAGTGCTGTTCAAACTTCATCTGCACTGTTATGGAAGGATGATGGCATAGATAGCATTGATGGTTTTGTTTTTGAACTTGAGAACAAATCAGATTTCACTTGGCATGAAGCTGAACATGAGCAAGGACCTAGCAGCCCTACTGATTTGGATTCACAATTAGTTTTTGAGGATAGTCATCAGTTGCTTACTGGTAATCCTTTGTTTGAGGTAGATGCTGATATGGCATATGACAATCCTCGTTTTGAGATGGATGATGGGATTACTCCTAATTGTAGCATTGTATTGGGTAAAGTTAGTATGGTTTGGGACCTAGGTGTAGTTTCTAGTCACAAAATGTTGTTTAGGGATTGGAGTAATGGGTCAACTTCTAGTTTTAGTACTGCTATCCACTGTCCAATCAACTTGCATATGACTCCGGTTTCGGATCCATAGATGAGTTGGATGGTTCCTTTAGTTCAACAGTTGAGTAATTCATGGTCAAGCCTTGATGATAGTGATGGTTTGATCCTAGGGGATGACTCTTCAACTACTGCTTTACTTATCTCTCCTAGGTATTCAATTGGATCTCAGTTTGATTATTGCTGCCCTTACTTTCTTTCGTTGGTTATGAAGACATCTTTTGATGAGCGGATTGATTTTGAGTTTAGGCAAGCTTTTGGGCAGTTGGCTGTGAGTATCTGTTCGGACACAATTTACCCACTAGTTGTTTCCACTTTGGTGAGTGATGCTCATTGCAATTACTTCATGGCGACGACATGCATTGTTTCAGATAATGTCTTAACGATTGCAATGGTTGGGGTGTGTTGGTGTGTTCTGGACCATTCCCTTGAGACCTGGTGGTTGAGTGTTAATGTTATGATTACAGATGGCGACAACAGGGGCATTACTTGGTTGGCTGATTTTAGAGACTTGATAGAGGGTGACTTGCTTCGTACTTGGGTTATCATGAGGTGTCATGCCGGGGTTTATCTCTTATGGTCGAGCAGGGTGATTCTCATGTTGACTAGGATTGCGATTGGCAGCAAGTTTGTTGACACAGTCTTCTCTGAGTGGTTTTGGTAGATTATATTTTATGACATTGGCCTCGTTCCTCATAGGATTTTCAGTATGGGCTTTGACGATTTTTACTCTTTGAGGGACCAGGATAGGGGAGTGCAGTTTGGGCATGTTGAGGATGCTACTTGGGAGAGTGAGCAGATTTTATACATCCAGCATTACAATTGCTTGAGGGAAAGCAACCTTTGGGGATGGCGGACTATAATGTCCCCTCTTAGCCTCTAAGTAGTGCATATGACCTTTAGCCTATTCCAGAGTTCCTGTAGGTTAAACAGTTTTGGTGAGGGAACTCAATTCCAATTCTTTATGTTGGGTTTTCAGAGTTTAGGTGGACTTTCTATTTTTAGCAGGGAACCAATCCAGTGCTTACTATTTATAGTAAGCGCTTTGGCATATCTATTATCATTCCAGCTTGAGTCTTCGGTGTTTTTACTATTTTTAGTACTTACTAAAAATAGTAAGTCTATTTGTGGAAAGTTGGACATGGTCAGGCTACCTTCAACAACATTATTTCAGTTGGGGCGTTGGGTTGCTAAGGTTGGATTATTTTAATACTTCTATTTCTTCTCTGAAAATGAATTAAATAAAGTTACTTTATAATTTTAAGTTGAGGGTTGGAGGGGACATAAAGTGTACCTTGATGCCTAGTTGAATAACTTAAAGTTTTTTTAGAAGCATCAAAAATGCATTAGAAGGCTAGATAAGTTGGACTCCTAAATAGCCTAAGGATGAGTTAAAAATTAAAATAAAACAAAAGCAAATACAAAAGAGGTGTTGGTTTTAGTGGAGGATTAGGGTTTTCTCAAGGTGGTCACCCTAATTCTTTGTTGAGGCTTTAAAACTTTATTTTGCAGTCTCATTTGGTTATGTTGAAATGGTCGCATAAGGAGATGTTGCTGGTTTTACACCAGAGGTCTGAAAATAGGTGTTGAGGACGAAAACCCTTGGCATTGAGGAGCTGGATTCAGTAGTGCAATATCTATCCTAGTTGGTTTAGGGGTGATTCCATCCAGGGATAGTGTATAGAGCTTCATTGTTGCAGTTCCAGACAAACATGATGAAAATATTTGAGTAATTTTGAGGTTGGTTAGATGGAATTGGCTTATGATAGTGTAGCTTCATTTTGGTGTGTTTTCAGAGTGTTTTGGAGGTGATTTAGAGTTTTCCTGGGCACTTTTTGTCAAGGATTGAACCTGGTTTTGGGGTCATAACTCTCAAAAGGCATGAATTTCCAACGTGGGTATTGTACCAATTGAAAGCTCACATTAAGGTGTCTCAAATCAAGTATTGGTTTGTATTTTCTGAGAAAGGACTGAATTTACAAAGACAAATCGCCCCTTTGGTCAAGCACCCTGTTTGTGGGTAATTACTAGGTTTGAACCTGCTAATGTATAGGTCAAATCTGAGTGGATATTGAGGTCTGAAACTTATCTGGGGTTAGGCGTGGAGACTATGAGAGTTTGCTGTTCATTGATGACCTAGCTCGTTGGTGGTTGAAGCTCAATGTATTTCTGTTGCTTATTGTTTCCAGGTCTGAAAATTAAGTCACTTTCCTGAAGCTGTTCTAAGTTGTAAAAGTCTGAAATTTTCTGATATAAATTTCTGCTATTAATTTATGAACATTATCTTTTTTAAAAGTTTTTTTCCCAAGCAAGTTCCAATGTTATTTTATGCATATTTGTTATCTATCATTTGGCATGTTAAAACCATGATTGGCACATGAAAAACTTAAGCAAAAAAATCTCAAAAAACTCTCAAACAGAAAGCATTAAAATAAAAAAAAGTTAGGGGTCTGTAATGTCCCCATTCTCGGAGTGACATTTTGATGACTTGATTCTAGCCCATTCAGCATTCCCATGGGTTAGATGGCGAGATAAGGGAATGATATTGGCCATGAGAATCATAAATTTTGGAGAGGAATTATCCTTAACAAAAAAATAAAGCATTATGTTGATCATATTTTATTAATATCTCATAGTCCACTTGCAAGTCAAAGCAAACAGGGAGGTCCACTTGCAAGTCAAAGCAAACAAGGAGGTCTACTTGCAAGTCAAAGCGAACAAGGAGGCCAATTCTTTCTCCTGGGCGGTTTAAGAGATTAAGGGAGAAGGCAACCAATATTTTAATAAATAAAATCAAATCCTTGGATAATGACGACTTAGGTGCCTTGGTGAAGAAGGCAAGGAATATTTTAATGAATAAAATCAAATCCTTGGTTAATGGCGGCTTAGGTACCTTGGAGAAGAAGGAAAATAATATTTTAATAAAATAAAATCAGATCTTCCCTAAGGGCGGTTTAAGTGCCTTAGCCATGAAGTCATTGAATATTTTATTGAAAGCAAATCAAATTCTCTTCTAAGGGCGGTTTTGACTTGGAGCCTTATTTAAGAAGGCTTAGAAGGCTGTAAGAGGTTATGTTTTTGGTGTTGCTATTCTGTTAAGAGATTTTGAAGAGAGTTGTCTCTTGATTGAAAGTAATTTTCAGTCGATTCAAGGTGGTGCTCCCTTGAATATAGTGGTATGGTGATGACCCCATTCCATGATGTGAGATGAATTCAAATAGAGTTCATCATAGAGCTTAACCAGAGTGCTTTAGTGAAGTTTCATTTGTAGATTTGGATTTTGTTTTGTGACACTTTCATCTATATTTGCTAGAAGAGGGTTTTCAAGTGGTTCGCTTGGCAAAGGAGGGCATCTTCGACAATTTCCAGTTCAGGCATAATCAGACTTTTGTAACATCAGTCATCAAATTGATTTCATTTTCATATCTGAGGAGTATTTGGCATCTACAACCTCCAGTGGGCTGCTACAGTTGCATTTCATTCATTTCCAGCTGGGCATATCATCCTACTTCATACAGCTTCATCTTCCATTCATATGGCTAGGGTTTGGACTTGTGTCTTGGTACAATTGGATGTAATTGAAGGTCTGAAATTCAAATCAGACTTAACTGATTGTAGTTTCCAGCCCTCTCTATTTGTAATCAGCTTTCAAATCAAATAAGAAGATAAGCTATCATTGTTGGGCATGTTCATCTATGTTTATGTGACTTGTTTGATTGCCTAAAATATATGTTCAAGTTCATTTCTTGTTATTTATGCTTGGAACCTTTCAATCTACATGATATGATAAACCCTTGTTGAAAACAAAAGTTAAAGATTTTAAGTGCTTTGCAAGCAAAGCAAATAAAAAAATTTCAGACCAGCGAAAGGAAAAATTCAGATTGAACCTGTAAGGGTTCTTATAGGGTCTTACATTACACATATATTCCATAAAATCCAACAAACATGATCACGAGAATTTTAAGTTTGATATCTAGTTTTTGTTGGATTTGACCCATGTATGTTTTATATCATTTGAAGTTAAACTCCATGAGTTGTCATTTCGCTAATGAAAATTTTCCTCATATATGTTTGTAACGGTTATAGTGCAAGAGGACTTAACATAGAAGCACCTTGAAGCATTTTTTAGTACTGGCAGAAATGGAGAATGTCTTCAATTGGTTTTGGATTTTGACACTCTAGCTTCATTCCCCATTGGCAAAGCATGTGAATGGAAATTAAGAGGAAATCCAAATGCAAGACAGAAAATTGCATATAGCTATCATCATTGCACACCCAAGTAGTCCATTGAGGAATGGGTAGGTAACATTTTCTCATATGATTATCATGCAAAAACATTTTGTGTAATGTCCCCATTTTGGCCATACGCTCTTCATTTGGATTTAGCCTATTTCCAAGAATTTGTAGGCTACTCAGTTGTGCAAAATTAGGGTTTCCTCTTTCAGATACTACTCAGTTGGTGTTAAGAGGATGATGTGCAGACTTACTATTTATAGCAGTTTGCTATTTTTAGCGAGTCTATCTTTTGGTAGTATCTATCTAGCAGCAGTTCAATCCTTTGCAGTTCAGTGTTCAGTTTGGCTTTCTGTTGTTTTGATGTGAACTTACTATTTATAGCAGTTGGCTATTTTTTAGTAAGCCTAATTTTGGTAGTGGCATCATCAGCAGTTCAGCTCAAGTCATCTTGCTATCCATCAGTTTCAGTATTGGCATTGGTTTTGGTTATCTCCATGGACTGAGTTTTTATACTTAGTCAATTTCATGTTTTTCAGTTGTACCCCATGCCTAGGCTTAATAACTTCATGTTGTTTTAAAGAGGGGTCATGTTGAGCATTTAATGATTTAAATAAATGCTTTATTGTTGCAATTTGGAAATCGACGCCTACAAGGAAAGTTGAATAATGTTTTATTATTTCAAAAAGTAAATGCTTAAAGGTGGCGTCCCTCTTGGAAGTTGAAGTGATTCGACTTCTTGGAATTTGAAGTGTTTCATTTGCCAATTGAAACTTATATATTGTTGCTGTTTGAAGAGCTGATTATCTTTGGAAAATATTGTAAAGTTATGCTGTTGGTTTGAAATCCAAAATCCGGCTAAGGGAAAGCTTAGCAAATTTACTCCATTCTTCGGGCTTGAAACTATGGTTCCCTAGATGGTGGATTGAGAGTGTGCTTAATTCATAAGTGCACACTGAGTTTCATTGTTGGAGAATTTGAAGTATTTTTCAGTTTTTGAGCTTGCTGGTTCATTCATTGTTGAAGGTGATTTTCATTAACAGCTCTTTTGTACGATTTTAATGTGCTTCTGGGTATTGAAGATATGGATTCCTAGCACATGGTCGCCTCTTCCCATAGAAGATCAGAATTTATTTCAAAGTATTTATTTTTATCTTGCCAAAATCGCACCAGCAAGGAGGCCGTACCATTTTAGGAGGTATTGGACTTCGTGCAAAAATAAATGGTTGAGTTTTGATGCAATTTCAATGTAGCAATTTGGGTGCCAACCTTCACAGGAGCTTCAACAATTTATTTTATTCAATTTGGAGGTATATTGAAGAAGTTATAAGCATTTTATTAGTTTACTGTTGTTGGTTGAACAATTTCAGTTTGCTAGTTTTTAAAATCAGATTGCTATAAGTTCAGTTTTTGGCTTAATTTCAGTCTTCAAGAGGTTTAGAACTTGAAAGAATCATCCTTTATATATTTGCAATCATTCTATCATTGTAACACTTGTAATTTGCAGTTTTCCTTTAATTGTAAGGTTGTAAATTATGTAAGAGACCAGGTGTCTCTCAACCCAAAACACTGTCCAGAAATACTGAGTTTTGTTTGTTTTCTGAGTTTGTGACTTTTTTGGTGTTTTTGCAGTAAAAAGAAAAAATGCGATTTTGCAAGAAATTGACTGGAAAATTTATATAAAATACTAGATGCTCAAATACTTCAGAATAAAGATCAGATCTCATCACCAAATAGTTTATTCATCATTCTGGATAGTTACAAGTACAACTGTAAAAAATCAACATGCAGACAAAAAGGCAACAACTTTATTGATGAAACCTAGTTATTGCAGCCGCCTTGAAAAGAAGAAGAAAATGTACGGCCAGCTCCAGAATGCAAATCTCCAGGCTCAGAACAATGAGAAAGCTCCAGGAACCCTAGGCGCCAACTTTGCAAAAGATAGAAGATTCAAAATCCAAGCGATTTCCTCTAGAGAAAGAGTACGGCCCTTGTTGGTACAGAACAGTACGACCCAGCAGCAACAACATTAAATGTGGTACGGCTTCTTGAAGAATGTGCCTGAACTTTGAGAAATGATCCCTGTCAAGTCGCCTTCAATAAGTGATCAATGATCTCTGTATACTCTTCCTGAATCGATCCAGTAAGCTCAACTGCAACCTCTGTATGAAGTTACCAAGTACGACAATCTTCAACTGGTATTTCACAGTCTCAGTATGTTAGATCTCAAGGAGGGAACGTTCCTCAAAATCTGTTGATCTGCAGAAACCCTGGTTTCTCAAACCCCAATGCTCACAAAGAGAAAAGTTAACAAATTCGAATAATTAATCACATAAGTTCGATTTGCTCTTTGAAAGAATATATAGCTTCTTTCAATAATTCGACTTTTCTCATTAAATCATTAAATTGCACTTAATAATAAATATTCACCCTTTTTCCAATACTTTGGCTAATATTTATTAAATGGCGTCCCTTTTTGATTTAATGAATATTAAATCCATTAAATATCAATTTCCCCTCTTTCCTTATAAAGTATTAAAATACTTAATAATTCGCCATTTAAATATTCACTTTAATATTTAATTAAAATGACTTTATATTATAAAGTCAAATTAATTATTCCATCATTTATTATTAAACACTTCTGATAACCCCCGTTTGCTCAACCAAACATCAAACCGGGTCGATACTGAGCTGACCAGCTAACCCAGGTGCCCTGCCCAAAAATAGCAGCTTCTGCCTGTTGACTTACTATAAATAGTAAGTATCTGAAAAACCTCTCTGCAAGAGTCTACGAAGGCCCAACCTGAATCAATTGAAGGGATAATGTTCCCGAACACCAGATAACTGCCTCAAATGATCCTTTGCACACATCTGTCAGCCTACGAGGATCGAGATAATAGGCTAACCACATATCCAGCTGAGCTGACTAGGAAGGGGACATCACAAATTAGTAGTACTAATCCAACCATTTTATTACTGCATTTACTTGTGACTAATTGATGCAAATATTATAACCCCTGGATGGTTTACCGCCAGTGTGGAGTAATCTGATTTGTAATTTCATTTACCACCCACTGTTAAGTGGAGAATTCCCACTCTCAAGTGGATGCCTGCCACAACAGATGAATTAGTTGAATTGTTTGTAGTATTCCCCCCACTATTTAAGTGGTTGAGCGGAAATCTTTATGGTTGGTTCACCGCCTAAGTTCTTTCAGTTTTGTAATACTTACTCCGCCATATGTTATTATCACCTCGCCTTCAAAGGGATCTTGTGTGCACATTCTTGGCGTTGAGTTTATTTTGTACTTCTAGTTGTAATCATCCTATAGTTGTTGAGTTATTAGATCCTAGGGATCCTCTGACCATATGCCCGCCCCTCTTCCTTAAGTGGTTTTAGGGCGCATTCTTGGTTAGAGTTCTTTTCCGCATCGTTTTGGTTTGGAGCTAACCTTAACGAGTGCATGTGCATTGCAATTGAAAATCAAGAGGAAAAATTAAGGGGCATATTTCATTTTGCTTAGGTTTGGCCCTTGATATGCAATATTGAAAAGTAAATTGAAAGGCATATTATATTCACTCAAACTATTGTATATCGCCATACTTATGGGGTAACATGTTTGAGTTGTGTCACTTGCACCTAACATGTTCCTCAACCCAAAGTATACCTTGAAACATTGACAACAATAATGAGGATACTAGAAGAAAATGTTTAGGGTTGTTGTTTCCAAATCTCTTGCTTTTTTATCCATCTTAATTTTTATTTGTCACATTAGTTGTTCACATCATTTAGATTTAACAATATATCCTTATATAAGGTATTTGTTTTTCCTATTTCATTCGTAAGCATGGTTTAGCCATCTTCATAATGAATTCATTATTTTATCTAATGAAGGACAAGCGAATATCTTGTCTTAACTAGTCTCCATGAAGCTATTCTAATATATCATTGTATGCATGATGTAAGATTTCAGACCATTGTGTGAAATCATTTCCCAAAATTGATTGATTTAAAAGCTCTTTACTATAACCTTGTTGCTTAGAATAAAACTCATATAGAAGCAACAATTGAATAGAAATTAGTTAGCCATTCAATAAGTGTGTGTACACAATAAATGCAATTAAGTTGCATGTAAAGAACCGACCCAATTCTGACCCAACTTTTTAATTTCGAGACAGCAATTACAATGCAACAAACACCCGTTAAAGGTCAGCTCAAAAACAAAACCAGCATGTAATTGAAATACTCAACACCAAGAATGTGCTTTCCGACCCAGAGTAGGAGGTAGCTACCATATGGCGGAGAACTTATTAATAAATTGTTGAACTGAAAGAGCTCAACGCCAAGTATGTGCTCTCCTAACCATGATGGAAAGGCGCTATCATATGACGGAGCAAAGGAAGGTAAATACAAAGACTGAGCCAGGCTAGTCTCTTCCACAACCGTGGGAAAGAAGAGAAACTATGAAAAGGAAATAGGCGGCATAGCCAGCCTCTTCCACCAATGGTGGGAATACATTGAGAGTGCTTATTTAAATTATTGAAAACAGCTGTTCAGTACTACTGACAGCCTTACAATCTGCAAGAATGATGTTAGAGAGAAATGAAGAAGCTGCAAATAGTTTATTTTTTTCCAGAAACAAGCTGCAAGTTGTTAGGACCTCTCCAAATGAACTTAATATCTTCTATCACTTAAATCCCACACAAAACTTGACTGTAATAAATCTGATGTGACAGTCCAGTAATCAGAAATACAAAACCAGCATGCCTGTAACCCACTAAATTGCTCATATATCACTCAAAACTGACCCAAATGACTTCAAATTTGATGCAATAGACCTTCAAAATGATGGCGCCTAGTTTAGTAATAAGAAATGGCAACTAAAAGTGGTTATTAATTACTGGCACGAATCCCAAGGCACTCCAGAAAGTACGGCCTTCAAGGAATGACGAATTTGCTTTATAAAATCATAAACTTCATATTAAAATCTGCAAATATTCATGAAGGGTCGCCTCCAACAGGGAAACACAATGAGACAATACCCAGAACGAGAATGTTTATGATTTGAGACTTGTGAACAGAAACATACATTCAGCAGTCATGACCAGCAACTCTGGAATTGATAGAAAATGATATAACTCAACTACAAAGGATAGGAAATCAACTATAACTGAAAAGACAAATCAATAACACTCAAACCTCTCAACTAGTTGCTGTCTTTCAAGCAAGAAGAAGAGCCAGCTAGGAGGTATGCATTCCTCGAAGCAGTTCCAGCACCATTTCGGTAGCATAAGTTTGCAAATTCATAAGATAACCCAAATGAAGACCCCAAGCTCCAATTTATAACTTCAGAAAATCTTTCTAGAAGCCTCCAAGAAAGGACTCCACCTCCAAGATTCCCTTAGACTTTGACTTGACTTTTTGTCTTCAACCCCAGGAAGGCATACTTGCTTTATGTAGCAAATTTCAATTTTTAAATAAAATATAAAGCTCTCCCTTGTTGGCATCCAAACCTCCTTTAGCAACATTTGTCTTTAGAAATATTAAAATATCTCCATGTAGAAAATACCCATCAATGTCCCTTTTTAAAAACAATATTAATTTATGATGTGTTGTGACCTTTTCACACATCGCCCCATTCAAGATGGGGACCCCCTAATTTTGCTCCGTTCCGGTCTTTTGGCTTGGGTTTTCTTCCCTCTCTCGCTCTGTCTCTTTTCTGGTGTTCGTCTTTCGGGGGGTTGTGTCCGTCATTGAGCTTAAACGCGAAAATATTGGCCAAGTCTGAAATTAGGGTTTTGAACTTTTCTGGTCAATTCAGGGTCAAGTAAAGTGAGTAAATTGAAAATTGAACTTAATGTTGTTGTCAGCAGACATCCAGCGGGCTTCCAGCCAGTTTTCATCGAATTCCAAGGTACTTACTATTTTTAGTAAGTCTGCTATTCAGAGCAATCTATCAGCTATTTTGAGATTCCGATCATCACACGGCATTCGGAGTACATCAGATTGCTTGCATACCAAATTTGAGCGAAAACGGACAACTTACTATTTTTAGCAGTCCGGCTTCCGGAATTTCGGGTCCAGATGAGTTTTTCTTTGCATGTCTGGATATCTTCCGGTTTTCAGACCTTCGGATGACGCGCAAGACGACGACACTTTCAGATTCACCTTCCGAGGCTATTTTAGGGTTTGCATGTCGAGGTTTCTTTTGCATATCTGATTCCGATGGGTTTTTCAAGAGCTTCGTGATGGTGTGATGCAAAGATTCCCTTTCAAAGGAACTTGCTATTTTAGCAGTGTCCCGCAGTACCCTCCCGATTCATGATTGATCGCAAACGAAACAAAGACAAACGGAGATCTTTTGATATGCATGTAGTGCAAGTTAGGGTTTCCAGCTTCGAGCCTAAAAATAGGCATCAAAAGTCAAAATCTTCAAAATCCGATGTAAACCATGCGATCGTCCTTGAGGCTATCTGCTGGTGAAATTTCAGGTCAAAGGACACTTACTATTTATAGTAAGTCAGATTGGAAACATGCTAAAATAGTAAATCAGTGCATGCGTCGTGTCGGCCAGTAAGTCACGTGGTGAGGGCCATTCAAATTTCAACCTCGATCGGAGCTTGGGAGCTATCAAAATGAGCTTACTATTTATAGTGAGCCACCTTCAAACAGGCAAAATAAAGGGGTGACTAAAAAGTGGCGTGCTGACAGGTTGATAAGATTATGGAAGCTATGTTTAAAATTTCAAGTCATTCCGAGCTTCAGAGGCGCAAATTCAGAGAATTATAGCAGGGCACGTAGGCTGGCGAGGATGATGAAAAATTTGTCTAAGTCTGGAGTCTCGTCCAGCAGGCCTGGCAAAATGCGCCCATCTCAGCTAAAGAGGCATAAAAATTTCTAAGTGTGAGTTCATCCTTCACACAGGGCAAAATGCGCCCAAGGCAAGAAGTCAAAGAAAGTCAAAGATGTTTATCCTGCAGCAGGGGCAAAATGCGCCCAACAGGAAGGAGGGAAAAGTTGAAAAAAGTTTCTAAGGCATGAAATCCGCCTCACCCCTCCAAATGCGCCCAACTTGAAGTTCATCCTCTTCATAGGCCAAAATGCGCCCAAGGTTACAAGGAGTCAACAGGGTCAACGTTTCTTATCCTCCTCAAAGGGAAAAATGCGCCCAAATACGTGCATGTGAAGAAGAAATAAAGAAGGCGAAGAGTCACTCTTGAGGCGTTGTCTTGAGCTTATCCACTAGACACATCAAAATGCGCCCAAGGTGAAGGAAAGTCAAGAAGTCAAAGGTCTCGTCCTCCTCTATAGGCAAAATGCGCCCAAACTTGTGCATGTAAAGACAAAAACGTAGAAGTTGAAAGGTCACAGGGGGCGTGGTGGCAAGTTTATCCTCCTCCTACATAGAAATGCGCCCATGTTTGGATGTGAAAAGTAATTAAGGGTGGTAATTGAGGTGAAGAATATTACCAACGCATGGTGAAAGGTGTAAATGTTAGGCGCGCCAAGGGGGGAGAGTGTTGAGCATGCTTCCCTAGGCGTGGTTTTTAAATTTCCTCTCAAAGTATGATATGCGCCTAAGGTTATAAAGGGTTGGAAATTTTCCTAAGGCGTTGAGGGTGATGTGTGTGTTAGAGAATATTTGAAGGTGTTGAGAATAAAATGCTAAGTGAAGTGTACGCTTATGTTGAAGGGAGTTATAAGATGTTAAAATATTTTCTAAGGGGTGAAGTGTGAAGTGTGGAAACAAAATTGCTAAGGTGTGATTTTTCCTTAAGTGTGCTAGGCGCCTCAAGGGGAAATAAAATATTTTCTAAGTGTTGAAAAATTTGCCTAGGCGTTGGAATATTTTTCCAAGTGTGGAGTGAAATGCAAATGGCAAGTGAGAAGTAAGGCGTGCTTGACGAATAAAATTTTTTCTAAGTGAAGATGATACTTTTCTCGCTGGTAGATGATCAAAAACTTTCTAAGGGAAATTTTTCAAAATGCAAGATGATTTTAAAATATTTCTAAGGCAAATTATTTTCCCTTGGAAAATACGCCTTGAGATCAGAGTGATAAATTTTCCGAAGCAAGAAAAACTTTTCTCAGTGATGGAGTCAGAAATGCAAGATGAATTCAAGTTCTTCAGTTTGGAGCAACACAAGATGATCACAGGCGAAGAATCAATTTAAAATGGTGAAAATAATATTTTTCTAAGGTTCAAATTAAAAAATTAAATGAACCCGTTCGTTGGGTACCCATGGATTCCAGACATTCTGAAGAAAATTTGCTTCTGGGTACTGAACATTTGCGATGATGAATGGATTTCCAAGTCTTCTGAGCTTCGCTGACACCTTTTCAGTGAGGGATTTAATTAGTGCTCGAATTGTGAATTTTCCTAAGGGAGAATTTTAAATTTTCTAAGGCAAAAATGAATAAAATGTGCTTTCAAGATGAATTTTCTTCGAATGATGAGTTCAAGAGAAATTGCTTAGATAATTTTGATTAAATCCTCCGAGGATGAATTTTCCATAGCAGAAGAGAGTTAAAATTCCAATTCCAGTAACAGAGCTCCGGCTGGTGAGTAAAAAAAATGATGAATTAAATTAAATTTTCGAGAAGGAATTCAAAAACGCCAGTCAAAGTCAAGTTTCTAGAAGAATAATATTCCCGACGACTGGAGACAAGTGTCAGAAGCACCAGAGAGGGAAAGTTCGAATTCTTGGAGTGGAGTAGTGGAGTTTAATGGCACTGGCTAAAATTAACTTCTTCTAGAATTCGAGTTTTGGCTATAAAATGAAGATGTTTTTCACTTGTTTTCACAGTTGAAGAAGGCGAACTTGCTCTGAGAGTGAACTGTTGCAGTGAACTGTTGCTTGAAGAGTTTGAAATTGTTGCTGAGTTGAGGAAGGACGCCTTAAGTTGCTGAAGCTTGAGGGAGTTTGAAATTGTTGTTGAGGAGGGGACGCCTTGGAGTGAAGCGCCATTGCTGAAGTTGAAGAGGTACGCCATTGCTGAAGTATAGAAGTATTTGCCGAGGATTGAAGTTGCTGGTGAGAGGTACGGCTTTGCTAGTGTTGAGGCTGAAAATTGAAATTTGCTTAAGCTTAGTTGAAGTTGCCAATAAAAGAGGCGCCTTGAAGTGAAAAGTACGAACTTGCAAGTGTGAGCTTGCTGATTGCTGATACGAAGTCATAGAAGTTTAAATTGCTGATTGCTGATAGTGAAGTGAAATCATCAGAGTTCACTTAGAAATCTATTCTAAGTGTTGGAATTCGAACTTATTCAAGAGAAGAAGCTGAGGTTTGCAAACACGAGAGTTATTGCAGCTTCTAGAATTCGACTGCAGCCTCTATACAATTCCTTATTTTATTAAATTTAATTGCTGATGAATGTTGTTGTTTGCAGATGGCTGAAGCGAGGACAACCGGAAAGGACAATGGTGCCTCAAGACAAGCTATGATCAAGAAGCTCAGCAAGACGTTCATGCCAGAATCGAAATTCATTTCAAAGATGGGAAAGTTGATGGACACTAACCTGGGCTCTGTCAACCTGGATACCTTCAAGAATAGGCTGTTTGGAATTGGAAGTCATCGGGCTTCAGCTACTTCGCACAACATCGTCCGAAGTGGGCTATATGCAGCTGCTAGTTTTCCGCCAGCTATTCAGTGTTCGGAGCTGATAATGGAGTGTGCTAATTGCTATGAGAAGGAACACCGGTCGATCATGTCACCTGATGGCCAAGTGCTTGCCAATCTTCTTACTCAGCTGACCATTGGTGAAGCTTTGGGATCGGTGCAGTATGATTTACAAATCCGAGCGGCCCAGAATCTGCATACGCTTTTTGAGAGGATGCATGGATACAATTAACACCTTGGATGAGCACTCCAAAAGCCATCTCGTCGCGAAGTTGCCATGAGATCATAGCGGAGGACACGAAGTAAAGTCTTGTGATCTTATCATGATCTTTGGCGAGGGTTGGTGGTTGCCCACAGTCCTACATTTTTGAGCATTGGATGTTTTATTACATCAACCTGGTGCTAGAGGGCAAGGATTATGTCAATTGGGCTGAGATGATCAACGATAATATACATGAGCAGCTCCTGAGCCTGAGGAGGACTAAAATGTTTTACATGAGCTCCTACCTTATTTATATGTTGGCATGAATGACGAGGTACAGAGGGATTTCTTAAAAGGAACCCGTCGGTTGTGGCTCCCACTAGTTCAAAATCCATGAGGCGTGTACACAGTTGCACCTGTCAAGCACAACCTACTACAAACGTGTCAACGATTCAT
>VDFB02204593.1:0-19095 GCA_007258455.2 Sequoia sempervirens | reverse complement strand
CATGGGATGCTTCAAGAAAGATCAAAGTTAAAACAATTTTGAAGATGTGTGCTTGTAAAGAAGGGTGCGCCATTACGAAGAGGAATAAAAGGTTTAGGAGTTAAAGGACATTTTGGTGACAATTTAGACTTTAGAGTACTGGTGTGTAAAGATTTTTTTAGCACATGCCTTAAGAAGAGAAAAAGAATTTCTAAAATTTCAAAGTTAAAGTAATAGTGCATGCCTTATAAAGAAGAAATTATGAATTCTAAAAGGCGACTCCAAACCAATAGTGCACACAAGGCTGTTTGCAAACCTCTACAAAGAAAACCAGTGTTCCACGGGGACACGCACCTCCCCCCCACTCAAAATCCTCATGTTTTTGGGATGTGGGGATGGGTCAAGGATGTCCCCTAACTGCACCTCCACCACCACCAGAACACAAGGGATGGCTGGATGTCTTTGTGATGTCTTGAGGATGCCTAGGCATCCCTCGAGTGTCCCAAGGATTCCCAGAAGTTTCCCAACTTGGGATGTGAAAAAGTGTGTTTTTTTAATTCCTTCAATTTCGTGCCTTGGGACAAGCCCTAAAGGCAAGTGGGACCCCTCCATTGCTTCTAACCTCTACAAAATTCTCTCAAATCCTCTATTTTTCTCTCATTTGGTTTTTCATGTTTTGCAACAACTAGGTGAAGAGGAGAGAAAACAGTTAAGTGAAGGAGTGAAGGAGTTGGATTGAGATGTTGCAAGTGCAAGAGGGGTGAGAAGGAGCAAGAAGAAGAGGAGGAGGATTCTACATCAACTTAGAAGGATTTTTCAAGCACAAGGTAGGTTTCTATGACTGTTTTGAAGGTTTTTCTTTTTTTTTTTTCTAAGTTTTAAGTTTCCATTTTCAAACCTAATTTAGTTGAATCTTGATAACAAAATGATAAATGATAAATGAACATTGTGTTGAGCATACAGTTATAATCGGGACAAGGGGAAGTATAACTCAACTTTACCAATTTTAAATTTTACCAATCACAATAACACCATTCACTCAACATCAATAATTATGCACATGAGAAGAACACAATAACACCGATATTTACGTGGAAACCCTTGCGGGAGAAAACCATGGTACAAATAATGTACTTTATATATTTATGTGAATTACAATGATTGTAGGCACCAACCTACTAGAGGCACCAACCTTTAACTTGTTTTGTAGGCACCAACCTACAGGAAGCACCAACTCCCTCAATTTGTAGGCACCAACCTACCGGAGGGCTGTAAATTTTAATGACCAGATTATGTGCACAGAAAATTAATTCAAAATCAGACAAAATAACACAGCAGATACCCTGGGAAAACCCTCCTCTTGAGGGAGAAAAACCCAGCAACAAAGATCTCTCTTATATATATAAACAATGACAACAGTTCACTTTACAATGAGGCCGAACACAGGGTCAATATTCAGCACCTGAATAAAATGCAAGATGAGATAATACAAAGCCAGTAATCAGCACCTGAACAAGACGCAAGAACAGATAGCACAACTGTCACTTCTTAAGATTCAAATTCTGCTCTAGGAGAGTCCGCAATCTGCCCTTGAAGAATTCGCTCTTGACAGTATTCGCATTTGACAGAAGTTCGCACTTGACAGAAATTCGCACTAGATGATAATTCACACTTGAAACTAATTCACACTCTGCTGTTAAGGAATTCGCACTTGCATGGAGTGAACTTGATTATGGAACAAGGAGTGAAATGGTCTTCTATAAATACATGGCTATGAGAGATCGCATCTCTTTAAGAACAAAGTCGGCCTCAAGAAGAGATTGAACAAATAACAAGTCGGCCAAGATAAATTATATTTTCCAATGAAGGTCGGCCTAGAACTATAATGTTGTCAAGAGAGAATATAATAATAGATAAGGAATGAGGTCGGCCTCATGACATTCGCGCCTCCTCATTAAATGTAAGTCAATACAAAATCGAATATAAATTAAATAGCCGAAAGGCTATCATTTAATTTATGTTGCCTCCAATTGGACTGAGCTGAAAGGATCGCCTGAAGCTGTAACTATCATTAACGAGGCACCAAGCCCCACTGCCAAGCACCAACTTAGCAAAAGATAATAACTTAAAGAACAATGTTCCACCTTCAATGTTGCTTCTTCAATGGATGATGGACAATTCTGCTCAATTATGTCTCTTCAGCTTGCACCAAGTCTGCTATAATTCTCCTCTTAGATCTGATATAATTACCTCAGAATATCTTCTCCAAATCTGCTATAGTCTTCTTCAAAGGTCTGCTATAAAGATCTGTCTTATATATAATCTCAAATTCAACTTATAGCATTTTCATTAATGTCTTCCTTCAAAATAATTTTGTTCTAAGTTTGGATTCTTTCTTTCTTTCAAGTCTATTCAAAAAACTCTTTTATGCACCTTCTCAAAAAATCCTTTTATTCATTCATAAAGATCTTCTTGATGATGATGTTTCCCATAAAATAGATTTCTATCTCCTTGTAAATCTGCAAATAATCTTCTCATAATCTTCTTATAAGACTGCAAATAAATCTCCATAAACTCACTCACAATTTCCTCATAATTTGCTTATGAACTCTTCATAGATCTATTCATAAAGACTTTACAAATCTGCTCATAGATTAGCTTAATTGTTCTCACCAATATGCTTTACTTCTGTACAAGACTTTCTCAAAATCTGCTCTTCAAAGTCTTCTGGCTGATGTAAGTATCATAAATCTTTTAATTCACACCCACACTCACTCCTCATCTCAAAAAGTAATTAATATTTATATCTCCGTACTTGAATGTAGAGAGGCATCCCTTTTGAATGGACATAATCTTTAATAAATACCTTTTCGTTAATCGCACCCTTTGAGACTTAATGAAGTTGCATCATAAATTAAATCGCACCTCTCCATTCATTTTCAATAAATCTGAATTTTGAATTTTGAATATTAGTTGTTTGCTTTATAAAAATAATTGCACCTTTTCAAACTTGCTTTTAGTGATGGAAATTTGTTTCTAAATGAAATCGTATCATTCCATTTAGTGAAGCGTATCCTTTCAAAACTGAATCGCTGCCTTCTAAAGACTTTGTCTTTTCTAACTTGTCTTTTTCTATTTTTGTCTTTATTCATTTTGTCTTATGTGCTGCACAGGAAAATATTTGATTGCTGCTGTTTATTTTTAAATGCTTCTCTTTAAAATAAATATTAATAGCTGCTTATTCAAATATACTAATTGCTGCACTCTCCATAAATACTATTTCTCCATATTAGTAAAGCCTTCTTTTATATTTGTTTATGCTTTTCAAAGGACTGCTCAGATCTGTTCATGCTCTTCAAAGGACTACGCATATGCTCTTTATAAAGTCTGTTCTAAAAACATATTAATATCATTTAAAGATTTTTATGGAATGTTCTCTGTATACATTCCATTTACTCCACAAATGGATCTTCTTGAGTGATCTATTGTATTCTCTTCATATACACTCTTAACTTGACATCAATGACAATAATGGCAACTGTTTCTTCTATCAATCTTCGATCAATGAACTCCTTGACATCAATCAAACCAACAATCTGGACTGAGCGCCTTTCACATCAATGACAATATTTCAATTATGAAATGAATAGGATATGTATTTGTGCCACGCTTATGGAATTATGTAATGCATATTCATAAACATGACTGCAAAATGCAATATTCATGTATTCAAAAATGCAAAACACATAATTCCATAAACATGGCTGCAAATGCATATTCATCTTTTCATTTCAAGGCTCATTGTTCATTTTTCATTTTGTCATCAAGATTCAACATCAAATTTTAAATTTTATTTTCAAATTTGTTAAACTAGGCTGAAACTAGGCACTTATAGAATTTATATTGTTTATTGCAATGTCACAATGAGCTCTCATGACATCAGTGAGGATGAGGTAGAGGTTCATACTCATAGTGAACCTGAATCTAAATTCGAACCTGAAGTTGAGGGGGGTGACCCTTGGGCTGACCCTAAAGCCCAAACTAGTTCCATGGCACGTGCAGCAAGTACTATAGAGTGCCCCTCCACATCACTAGAAAAGTATGCTAGGGGTCATTTTGATCATAAGTCTCCTCTCAGACAGTTTGCAACAAAATTACCAGGCAAGCGAGGGACATCTGGTGGCACAAGGAGGTGGAATTGTCACTTTTGTGATCTAGAATGGTATGGCAGCATTACTAGAGTTAATGCACACCTTTTTATTTGAGGAAAAGGTGTGGAGACATGTTCATTTTTGGTGCAACCAGCAAACCTCAAATATAGAGTTGAGATAAATAAGCTATGGGGTGTTCCTGATGATAGTGCAGCTACACCTATGCCTACTTCTTTGTCTCATAGGGCACATGTTCAGCAAAGCCAGCCACAGAGTTCTAGTCATACTTTGCAGACAAGAGTAGGAGTGATGCCAGGTTCTTCTTCTAGTGCCCATGCAAGAGAGGGTAAGGGGAAACGCAAATTGCAAACTCAAAGTAACCCCATAGCTGATTTGTTCAATATGCAGTTGAAGTATGAGATAGATGATGCCATTGGCAAGTTCTTCTTTGATAATGGCACCCCATTTCATGTAGATCGATCTCCTTATTTAGAGAGATGATGTCGATGGTAGCAAGGGGAGGACCATCATATGTGCCACCAGGTGAGACAAAATTGAGGACCACAATCTTGGATAAGAACTATTCCAAGATCAATGTGTTGATGGAGAAGATGAAGGAATGTTAGGTGAAGACTAGATGTAGTATAGTCATGGATGGGTGGATGGACATTAGCCATCGTCCACTCATCAATATCATGGTTACATGTTAAGAGGGCCCATACTTTCTTAAGGCAATTGATTGTATAGGGCATTGCAAAGATGTTGATTTTCGGTTTCAAGTCCTTAAGGACACTATTGAGGAGGTTGGACCACAAAATGTGGTCCAAGTAGTGACAGATGCAGCACATGTGTGCAAAGCTGCGGGGAAACTTGTTGAGGCAGCTTACAGACATATTTGGTCAGCAGCTACTCCGAGACACGCCCCCCAAATCCCCATCCCTGCTCGATGTCTTGTACCGTGGGGACAAAGAAGGGGACTGGGGCAGTCCCCTTGCCAAACAAGGAACGTTCGAGGACTAGGGACGTCAGATTCCAAAGGGGACTACACGACTGCACCCGGAGATAAAGTGTGACAGCCGAGCCATCCCTCGACCGTCCCCCGCTTTGAAGCGCATGAACATAAAAAAAAAAAGCATAAAATTTAAAATAAAAGGCTTGCCTACGTGGCATGTGTGGGCCCTAATATTTTTCACTCTTTTATGAAAGAAAAAAGGCCACTAAAACTTCATTCTATTCATTTGTTTGTGTGAGCAGCCAAGGGTTTGAGAGGAAAAAAAATTGCAGCCATTGAAGGAGAAGGAGCAGCAGTTTGAAGGAGGAGAGGAAGTTGAAATAGCGTTGTTGGGAGTGCAAATCCATCAAAGAGGTATGCATTTCCTTTCTCTATTCTCATTTTTTCATTTTTTTGTAAAATATGAAGTATACATAGTCTGATTTTTTTTATTTTTTTGCATTTTCAGTCAAAACTTGCATTCTAAAAACAAAAAACATGAGCAGCAGTGAGGGTGGGAGTGATAGTGAAGTTGAAATGCAAGCTAGAAGGCAAACTAGAGAGCAAATAACCCCTACCCAACACCATCCTTCATCAACCAATACCAAAACTATGAAGGACTATGCAAAACACCCACTAGACAAAAAAAAACCATTCCTTCAATTTATGACAGCCATGGGTGAAAGACAAAAAAATTCAAGGGGGAGTAGGGTTTGGTTTTGCCATGTTTGTGAAAAGGAGTTTAGGGGCAGCTACACTAGAGTTAGGTCTCATTTTTTGGGTGAGGTGGGCCATGGAGTTAGAGCGTGTCCTACATTGACAGATGCACTATTTATAGAGTGCCAAAAAATTCAAATGGAGTATGATGGTGGGGTTCAAAGTGGGTCTCCTTCTTTCCCAAGTTCACAATCATCTATGCCTACTCCTACTCCTAGTCCTTCTACAGTTGGTAGTAGTGTTATCTTAAAAGGAAAGAGGAAGCTGATTGGTAGTGAGAAGGCAGCCTCAATTGAGTCCATGTTTCAAAACCAAGCACGAGAAACCACTGAATCCTCCATTGCCAAATTCTTTTTTGCCCATGCCATTCCATTTCATGTGGCCCATTCCTCTTATTTCAAACAAATGGTGAAAGACAGCCACTGTTGGTCCTTCAGTCGTACCCCCTGGAGATCATAAGCTACGCACCACCCTTCTAGATAAAGAGTACTCCAAAGTTAATGTGTTAATGGAGGAGATGAGGCAAACATGGATGAGGGCGGGGTGCCCTATAGTGATGGATGGGTGGACTGATTGTAGACGTCGGTCACTCATCAATGTCATAGTCACATGCCCTGTTGGTTCTTAATTTCTTAGAGTCGTAGATTGTTCAGGGAGACGTAAGGATGCTGACTTCCAATTTTCCATTTTGAGAGATGCCATAGAGGAGGTTGGGGCTGCAAATGTGGTGCAGGTGATCACCGATTCAGCACATGTGTGCAAATCGGCTGGGTTGATGGTGGAGGGTACTTACAGGCACATATTTTGGACCCCATGTTGTGTTCATGCATTGAACAATGCATTGAAAGACATAGGGAAGATGGATTGGGTGAAGAAAACGGTGGCAGAAGCTAGAGAAATTCAAATGTTCATTTGCAACCACCACACCTCACTTGCTCTTTTCAGGACATTTTCAAAGGAGTTTCTCAAACCTGTTGATACAAGGTATGCCATTTACTTCATTTTGTTTCACTTTCAATTTGTATTCATAATCTGATTTTGTTTTAAATTTTTATTTTTTAATGAATTATTGAATTAATGAATGTAGATATGCCACATACTTCATCCTATTGGAGAGGATGCTTGAGGTGCATGAGCCTCTACAACTGATGATGGTCAATGTTGAGTGGATTAGATGGCCTAATGCAAGTTCTACTCAAGGAAAGAGCATCAAACAAAAGATCCTCGATGATGATTGGTGGGCCAATGTGAGGTAAGACATATTAGATGGCTGATTTTCATATTAAATTTCTGATTTTAATTTTTTAATTTTATTGTCCAATGTTCCAACTTTTGAAGTTTCTAACATGTCAAATAACTTGTCAACTAATTATTTTGAACTTTTTGTTTGCATTTTGCAGATATATTTGCTCCTTTATCTCGCCCATTGTAGATGTCATTAGATATGCTGATACAGACTCTCCTAGTCTTGGAGAGATATATGAGACATTTGACACTATGCTTGGGAAGATCAGGCAAGTTATTTTGGCAAAGGACCCCACTTTGGATTTATATGAGCAACACATTAGGCCCATTGTGACGCGGAGGTGGAATACAATGAACACCCCGCTTCATATGGCTGCCTTTGCTCTAAATCCAAAATGGTATGCACCAAGGGATGGTAGGGTGCCTCCATGTGATGATGCTGAGGTTTTAGATGGGTTCACACGGGCCATTGAAAAGATTTATCCAGCCGAGCAAGCTTCACTACTTCGGTCACAATTTCTAGACTTTGCTAATCTTAATGGCCCAAACTTGAGCAAACCACAGGCGAGGTTGGATAGAGCTATATTAGCTCAAGGGAACCCTATTGGATGGTGGACCTATCATGGGAGAGATACACGCAGTTGAAGATACTTGCCACTCGCCTTCTTGCACAGGTTGCTAGTTCCTCTGCTGCAGAGAGGAATTGGTCCATGTATAGCTTTATCCACTCCGTCAAGAGGAATAGACTTACCTCTAGACGAGCGGAGAAGCTAGTGGCCGTTCATAGTGCTCTTCGGCTTCAGGATCGACAGACTCCAGCTCTACGGTGGGATATTGATCCCGAGGACGCGGCTCAGATAGATGAGGAGACAGCTGAGGGCTTGGTTGGGGTCCCATTGGCTGAGGAGGAGCATTACGATGGCAGTGACTCAGAGGATGACTCTGATTTGGATGCAGTTATGAGAGATGATTAGGGGCAGCAGTGCTCTTTGTTTATTTTGTAAATTTGTATTCATTATTGACATACTATATTGTATTTTGATTTTCATAGCAAACTAAAACTTTAAAACTATATGGCAGCAATGTAGCCTTTGGGCATTTTGATAAGTTTATAAATTATAACTTGGAGGTCGTTTAAGGATTCGTAATCAGAGTGTTAATTTTGAATGCGATGAGTATTGCATAATGTTGAACACAAACATATGTTAATGCTCTATAATGTATTATGGATGCTTTATTCATGTTAGTCTATTGAGTTTAAAATTTCCTATATTTTATATAGCTGTCCCCAAATTTGGCCTGAAAATTCGGAAACTTGGGGACTCATTCCGCTGTCCCTTGCCGTCCCCGTCCCCGTCCCTTAAACTTGGGGTAACTTGATTGTGACTTATGTTGTGTGCATGCCATGAACAATGCACTCAAGGACATGGGAAAAATTGAGTGGATTACAGTAGTGTTCAATGATGCTAGAGATGTGTAGATGTTTATCTGCAACCACCACACTTCACATGCACTCTTCAGGAGCTTCTCTAAGAAGGAGTTCTTGAAACCTACTAAGACCATATATGCATCCTATTTCTTTCTCTTGGAGAGAATGATTGAGTTGCAAGAGTCACTGCAACTCATGGTTATGACAACAGATTGGAATCAGGAGGGCTAAGACCAGGACAAAGTAGGGGAGGAGGGTGAAGGATACAATAAAGAGTGATGTGTTTTGGAGTGATGCAAAATATAGTCTCCATCGTTACTCCAGTTTTCCAAGTCATCAGATATGGGGATGTAGTTGCACCTAACCTTGGAGTGGTGTATGAGTGTATTGATTCTATGCTTGACTAGATGAGAGTTGTCGTGAGAGAGGACCCCACATTAGCATTCTACAATGAGCACATTCAGCTAATCATTCATCGGAGATGGGAGAAGCTCAACACTCCCTTGCACATGGCTGCCTATGCATTGAATCCTAAGTGGTAAAAGACTAGGCCTCGTAGAGTTACACCAATACAGGATGTTGAGGTGAAGGAAGAGTTCTTCAAGGCTATTGAGAAGATGTATGATCCTATAGATGCCAGCAAGATTCGTACCGAGTGGACCAAATTTGCCACTCTTAGGGGTTATTCTGATGCAACCAAGATGGATATGGCAACTATGGTACAGGAGGACCCAATTTTGTGGTGGACTTGCCATGGATCGGGATCTTTGACTACCACTCTAGCCATCTAATTGCTATCTCAGGTTTCTAGTTCTTCAACTACTGAGAGGAAATGGTCTACCTATAGCTTCATCCACTCTCTTAAGAGGAACAAACTTACCTCTAGGAGAGCAGAGAAGATTGTGGTTGCACATAGTGCTTTGCATCTCATTGACCGCAAAACACTTGAGTACAAAAAGAGTCCAACAGCACGATGGGATGTACAACCAGAGGAACCAACACAGATTGATGAGGATGCTACGAATTTAGATGTAGGGCTGGTTGGTATTAGTTTGGCGGAGCTTGACCATGAGGAGTCCAAGGAGTCCAGTACTTTGAGTGATGAGGAGTTTGGGGATGATTAGAGGCCTCCCTTCACTACATTTTGACATTTTGTACTTATTTTGATATCATGCTACTCATTGTAATCATCTTTATGATATTTTCAATATAGTAGAAATCTCCAATTTGACATTTTCATTTGTCAAATTTTATTTAGTATTCGAGTATTTAAAATTTTAGTATTTAGTATTTGCAATTTTGCTATTTTACTAATTTGCCAAAGTTTCATTTGAAATGTAATTCTTATACATCTTTTTCTAACTAGTTTTTCAAGTACTATATGTATATCAACGTCGCCCCCCTATTGTCCGCTGCCCCCAAACTTAGGCCCTTGGTCCCCCCATCCCCGTGTCCCCTCGTCGGGAAACTCTGTGAATACTAGTTAAACATACCTTAGTTGACAATAGGCTTGTGCCAAAAGTGGATATCATAAAAAAGGTAGGCTATTAGGGGCATAATGAAGGATTAATGCCTAAGGTGACCATCATTCCTAAAGATGTGCTGCAACAATAGGACTTTGCAAGGTATCTTCATAAGAGAGTGTATCTCCAACAAATGGATATAGACTTCAATTAGAAAACACTATTTTGTGCCATTTACATTAATAAGTTCGTACATGAATTTTCTCTACATGATCGTTCATGTTGTCCTAAACCATATATCGTTGCACTTGTTTTGCAAAGGTTTCAAGGATGCATGCTACCACAATTGGATTCCTAGCTCAAACAAAGCAATCACTTATTTCTCTAAGCCTGGAAATGGTTTTGTCTAGCCAATCTACTTCCTCATGTCTATCCATAGGTAACTGTTATCATTTTTCTAGTGTTCATCTCTCAATAATGTGTTTCCCTTTTCCATGATGTGTTTGCTTTCATTATTGCTCATGTTTAGGTTAGTCATTTGTTTAGGTGTTAGGAAATAGGCTTGACTTTGTAACCAATGGATAGACACCAATGCTTTAAACCGAATATTCTAATGTTCTCCTATGGCCCAAGTATGCCATCCCATGGTCCCAAGACAAAGCCAATTGTTAAAACCATATTAAACACATTGCCTATCCATTGTTTCGTCATTTTTTGAAATGATTCATCTATTAATGTGTTGAGATCTTCTATTTTTCCCACAAGTTTGCAAGTGAAATTGCTTGCCATCATGGTGGTTTTCTTCCATCAATAACATTATATGCAAAAGCAGGGAATAAGGAAAGAACATTGCAACTATTTCAAATGATGCTGAGGATGTTTGAAGATGGTCTCACCCCCGAAATATAGTTTGCATCATTCTAAGAATCATACAGTTGGAAATTGCACAACATGGAGCTTCAAGTGACAAATACACTATAATCACATGATAGAAAGTTTCAAACATGCAAAATACCTACAAATTGCGCAATTAATGGTTTCAAGACACCTATGACATAATCACATGACTAGGAAACTTAAAAATGGTAAACATATAGAAATCGCATTGAGAATTGTGCATTAAGGTACAATTGTGTGGTAATGTCATATCCCGAAATCGTAACACCAAAATACGAAGTATTGGGATACTAAATCAATATCAAAAATATAAATATAAAGAAATGCAATTTAAAAATCATTATAATTATGATTATCACCAATAATATTATAATTATAATAGTCAAATATAGAATATAAAAATTAACAATATAAGATTATTAAAATTATAGCAATATAACATTATGAATATTAAATGTATATATCAAAATAAGAAAACATTGATATAAAACACAAAACATAAAATAATATTATCATGGCTGTCACATTATAAATACTAGACATTATTATTATGATCCATAATAATAATAATATGCATTCTAACAAGAAACAATTAATATAAGATATACTACCAGCAGCAGCCGACTCTTCTTTACTAAAGAAGCTTAAATAAGTTAATCAAATCACACATATTAAAGATGACTTAAAGTGCTACGATTTTCTGCCTATAATTAGGATTTGAAAAAACAGCGATTAGTATTAGTCATACACAAACATAGTAGGGGATGGTTTATGAACAGGCACGGTTGAAAAGAGGTATCCCTTTGGCAAGGGATTTGTAGTGATGTCTTCCTTCATAAAGGTATAAGTAAAATAAGAAATAGAAGGAGGAAGGCATCGAATGAAAGAAGAAAGGAATATACAGTAGTAAAAAGGGAAGCCTTTAATAATAGATACTCTCCAAATCTGATCACGGTAGATAAGAATAAAATAAGGAATAAAGATATTCAATCAGAAATCAGAGGTATGCCACTTACAATCATGGTGAGTAAGATTAACATGACTATCAATTTATATGTAAATATATATAGATAGATATATGTATCCATGACAAGAAATTATTGTAGATTGAAGCTAGTTGGGAATAATAATATGTATATAAATTTATATAGAATATATAATTATATTATTATATACACATTTATGTCAAAGAGATTATTGCAAATTGAAATCAATTAGAAGTAAGGATATGTATATATTTATATAGGATATATATATACATTATTTATGATCATGTAATAATGATGCTTGCAGCAATTATTGGGCCTTATAAGTAACTACGATCTTAATATAAAAATGAACAGATTAATATTTATTTATATATGTTTTATCCTATGATCAATCAAATGCAAGATTGAAGGAAGGCGATCAAGGAATAAAGAGTCATGGGAAGACACAGCCGATTAGGTGAGACTACTCACTTAGCTTTAATATTTAGTTGTCCTCAATCTGACATAACAATGCTGCATGAACCTTGTATGCCCAGCCGATCTGTGTATTATTAAAAATAATCAATATGCTTTATTCATTGAAATGCACACGGTCGCCTCTGATGTGTTGGAACCATTCCTTCTTGATATCGAATTTGGAAATAGACTCACTATAATGGAAATCAGCAGTGTATTTAGACGGACTGTGTAGTCCTTGACTGATCATAGGCCAAAGGGTTTACCTTCTATAGATATGGTTCTAATGATGGTTGATCTATATCTATATTTGATTGATGTCTGATTTTTTTGCAATTACATTTGTATCGAACTAATGTTGGACCTGCAGGATGTATTGAATTGCATCATTGAAAGAACATAATGAACATGTAGACATGAATATTGCTTAATTTAGTTATTTATTCTGATATACCTTCATATTAGGACTCAATGAACTGTTTGATCATATTGAATACTCTTATTGCATAATATGTGTAAATACAGATGAAGTACTAATGACTGCATATGTGGTGACTGCATATCAATTGTCTGAATTGTGTCTGTAATCCTGCCAGGAGTGGTGAATCATGACTTAAGTGGTTTGTCTATAAACCCCATCCAGGTTCCACCCCACTGGCCTAAAGCACGGGTTGGGCATTCTGCCCCACTGGCCCGAAGCAAGGGTTGGGTCATGGAGGGATGGGGGTTCCACCTAGGCATTCTGCCCCGTGGGCCCGAGAAAAGGGTTGGGCAATACGAGGTGGTAGACCGTTGGCCCCTTAAGGATTCCCCTCTCCTGATGGGTTGAGTGACTCTTCTTATGTTTTCAATCTGCAAGTATAATTATGTCTGCATAATTGCTTTCTGATTATGTCTTATTTTTGGATATCTAGATATTAATGCTAACAGATATGTTGTCAATATGGATGAATACAGGATTCCAATCTAGAGTTATGGAATTAGGAGAATACTCACTTGGAAGAAAGAAACCCTAATCCTAATCAACAAACAAATTCTAGGGCAAACAAGTGAGTTCTAGGACAAGGTTGGGTAAGGGACATTACAGGTAAATACATTGAAACCACACAACATGCATAGAAAAATTGGCACAAGAGATGTAGCCACACGATTTATACTTAGTTGACAACAAAACCTACTAGGTTGTGCAATAGAAGCATTTGTGTCTAGCAAATTCAATAAAATCATGCAAGATAGGGTTTTACAATGGCAACAACAACAAAATCGTGCAATAGAGGGTTTCATGGCAACAAAACACATACAAGCAACTAGGAGCTTTTTCGCTAACAAAATCAAGAAAACCATACTACTAAGTATTTCTCACTAGCAAGCAACTTAAAATCATGTCCATTCATCAACACAGTCAACCAAAAACAACAAATCATGCAATTAGCATCATTTAGGCCAGACAAGAGCATTAAATCATGCCTTTTGGGTGGCTGAACTAGCTTTAGTGGAAGAAATAGACTACATAGTACTTGCCCCTTGAAGAAGGCTATCATGTAGGCCTTGAGGATTTCCAATCTATTCACACAACATTTACTCAATATAGTCATTTGTGGGTCATTGTAGAACTTCGACGTGGGATCTATTCCACAATGCAAGTATTGTATCATGCACAGAGTTTGATCAAAATGACAAATTATTTGCTATTGTTGGTGTTTCTAGGCATATGATGGTGTTGAGTTTGCTACAATAGTAAATAAATCTGATGTGCACTATCCTATTGTTGAGATGGCTAGCCAATCAAAGTTTGATTTACTTGAGCCAAAACAAGTATATCAAGAGTCATTTAGCAAGCAGTGATTATGAAGTGTACCTGTTTGGGATGTAAAAGAAGGCCAGGTCTCAACATGCAATGAAAGAGGTGTCAAATATGTTCTAGGGTTAGGGATTTTGTCATATCATCATCCTAGGGTTTCATCTTCAGTTTTCAGCCCTTTCAAAACCCTAAATTATAGCCATAGAAGTTGGAATGGTAAGGTCTCCTAGTGGATAGCTTTTAGTATTCTTCAAGGGAATTGCCAGTTCAAGAGGTCGTTTCAGAATCACAAAAGGTGCTCATGTGCAAAATGATATTTTTCACAATGTCTATTTTTTGTCACATTCTATTTTTCAAGAAGGAGAGCTAGTTTTGCTTTCGGCCTGGAATGCCTTATTTTATTATCTGTTTAGATTAGTTTTTTCTTTAAAAGAATCTTTATTTCCATCTTGTTTGAAACTTTAATAGGGTTGCTTTAAAAATATGATTTTTGGGATAAATAATTTGAGTTCAAATAACTAAAGTAGGGTATTAACTGCAACCTATTAACAAGTGCTTTGGGCATGTGAGATAGTTAATGGTAGTTAAAGCTATGCTTATGTTGCAGAAATTGTCATTCAAGCATTAAATCTGAGTTCTGTGTGTGTTTAGCACATTGAATTTTGCTAATTAAATTAAAAGTGAAGAACACTGTCAGGATTTGTATCAACACTATGATTCATCTTAGCAATAACTTTGTGTGCATCTAAGTTATTCAGTTTATGAAATTGTGCATTGTTGATGGGTGTCAAAAGTAGTTTACTTATCCTTTTCTTCTGTATGCAGACCTACAGTTCTCTAAATTTAGCTACTAAGGAAGTATTTGTTGTGTCTAGTTTAGTTGATGTTTCATTCGGTTACAAGTATTTTAAACATAAACCCTCACTTGTGAGAAAAGAACCTTTCAGGTCTTGTGCTTATTCCCAAGATAAAAAGATAGAGCAGAATTTCATTGCAGTTATTTTCTTTATGCAATAGCCTCTGAGAAAATTGTATAGAGTTGATAACTGTGTATTTTGTTCATAGCTTAGTGCAACGGTAGTTATATTTTTCCAAGGAGCTTCCCCTTAGAAATTGAAGAGAGGTTTATCCTCACATACTGTTCCATTTTGTGTTCTCATAAGAGACAAATTAAAATGTTAACAGTTTGTGTTACTTTACTTTCACTCTTATTAGTTCTATACTTGTCTATTGGCTTACATTGTTGATCTTACTCTTCTATTTCAGATCTAATCCCTTCTTGCAGATTTAATCTTGTGGCTTTGCAGTCCAAACTTCAATGCTACAGCTACACTTGCCCTTCAAACATTGAAAATCAAATCAAATCAAACTAATAAAAACTTGTCATATGTCAGCATTGTACTAGGATCCAAAATATTCAAATGCAACCCATTTTTTTAGTTTTGATTTTGTTTCTGCATTTCATTTCGTTCAGCTTTATTTTTCTTTTACATCATTAGCCCAAATCACACAAAGGCATGTATAACTTCCCACTAAGTTGCTTATCTACCAGCATTCTTGTTATCAATTCTTTCTTAAGCTTCCTTGTTCCTTGGAAGTCAAAACCAAGACTCTCAAGGTTTCTTCTTCGCCCATACATGCATTTCCAAATTTCTCAGCAGCTCCACACACCTCCCTTTTTCAAATTTAGTCTTTCTTCTATTAAATGCCCTATTTCTCCCCGTTTTACCTATTCTTGGCCATCCTCACCTCAATCATTTTCCCAAGTCAACATACTTTCATTTCACAAGGCACCCATTTTAAACCATTTGGGTCTTTTCAGGCCATTTGAGGGAATTTATGTGAGTGCAACTACAACCCGATCTCTATTCAAGTTTATTATTGAGGTGTGTGGATATGATCATATGTGTGTCCCCCTTTGTATGATTATTATAAATAAGTGCAAATTTGTGCAAAAACATTTTGTTACCCTTTGGCTTTTTTTTCATTCCATCGTAGACTTAACCAATCAAGCAAGCAATACCACTCAAGACACTGACTAAATCTCTCCTAAAGAAGGACCAGCAACAAGTTTCAGTCATATTGTCATTGAAAACTTGCATCCCTATAACAGCCATCATACCTTTCTCCTGAGAAATACAAAATAGAATCAACCTAGTCTAATTATGAAAATTCCAAAATAGAGAAAGTCATATTCAACAAGGATAAGTTGGAGAATTGATTGATTACTTTAACCAAAAATGAGTTTTAAAATCAAATTCACAGTATTGTGTTCCTAACAGCTATTGAAGAATTTTATTCCATGTGGAGAACAATTATATTATCAACAAAATCAAAGGGTTTTAATAAATCAGTCTTCACCTCAACAACAGCAGTAGGACACGTCTGATTATCAACAAAGCCCATTGATATGGTCAAAATCATGTTTGATGCTGATTTTAAATTGCCAAAATGGTATAGGATTGGGTAATGTGCAACTACCATTGAAAACCTGGTAACAACAAACCAATTGCGATTTTCTGAAGATGTGCAAACAAAAATAAAGAAAATCTTCAGACAAGTTTAACAGACCAATGGAGTAATTTTCAAAATAAATTTAGCTGAAAATGCCGAGCTTTTCCAAAACAATATGATTATAGCAAAGGCGAAATCTTCCAAACAAATTTAACGGAAAAGATTCTAAAAAATCGAAAGAATTTAACTGAAACAATAGAGAAATTGCTTACACTATCCCACATTTGAATCCACAAGATCCCTGCTGGATTCTTGGGGAATTCCGTACTTGCCTCTAAGTCTAAGAAGATCATTTGTATTAGTACACCCGATACCAAGGCCACAACAAAAATCTTCAATTTAAAAAAATAAACAAAACTTTTTCAACTGAAAATAAATGACCATTCCCGACAAATGGGACTGAAAACACTCCCTACAAATTTTAACCAAAAAAGATAAGAAATTTTCCATACAAATTTAACTTACAAAATGAAAACAACCTTTCCAAATTACCCGAGCAAAATAAAATTAATACAGAGAGCATAATGTAATCCAAAACTAACCTGCCAATAATGCCATTCACCATGATAACAAGATGATCGGGGAATTTTCCACCGGCGCCGACTTCCGCTTCCCGTCGGTCGGCCGCAGCAGCGTCCCACATGTCTTTCCCGCCGTTGCTATTCTCAGAAACGACCGTAGCCATACCATCAGTTTGATTTTCCGGGGGCGCAGGCCCCAGGACACATGAAAGGCAGCCGAACCCGCTTACAGAGGGACCACCCGCTGATTTTGTTTCGGCTCTTTTGGGCCTCAGCCTGGCCATAACAAAAGAGAAAAGGGCAAAGCTTTTTTGTTTAAAAAAAAAAAGAAGAAAATCTCCTAACTTTGAGTGAACTGAAATAAACGTTCAGTGATTTTCAAGACACTTGGGCCGAGCTGCAGTGTAAAGCATTTTTAATTTGATTTGTGATGATGGGCCCCACGTTTGAAATGCCCGTACACTGGTGTTGGCAGGGGCAGTTTAGATAATTCTAGAAATGTTTGTTCTGGTCAAATCCTTGCGCTGGCTTGCTGACGTGGCTCGAGTTCTGGAAGACAATTTGCCACGCGGATGGGAAAGTTAAAGTAGTTTTGAGAAAACGATTTTGACAGAGTTCCCTCCGCGTTATTATTTGTTGACACGCAGACCCATTTAGACGAGTAGAATGCCGGTCATACTATAAACTCTTAGGTGACGTGTAAGGCTATCTAACTGCTACCATTTTCTCGGGTAATGGGATCCATTCGTCAAGCTACGGACTTCCCCAATTAGGTATGTCAAGAAAGAAATTTTTTTAATACTAGCAATTCCACTTTAGTGTGCAATGGGTACATCAAAGAAGTGTGGAAGGACAATTAGGATTAAAAAAAAAAAGTTATACAATAGAGGTGTCTTCACATATCTTGGGTACCCGGGGCAAGCTAGGGCAAGACTAGTCCCCTACGGATGAATCCCCCGTTTATAAGAAGTCCCACCTCTCAAACCCAAGAGCGGAGTTGAACCCGAGACCAATGGGGAGCAAACCCACTGTCCAAACCAATTTGGGCAACTGTGCTACCCGTGTGGGCTCAATTAGGATAAATTTTGGTCTAATTTTTTTGGCATATATTTACTAATTATTAATTTTGGCCAATTGGTAGACCATTCAGCAAATTATGTTGCTTATGAAACAAAGGTCTCAATGGAGAAGTTATAGCTTCAAATCAACTATGCATCCACTTACAAGGATCCAAACATGATTGTAATAAAACCTCTAAATTGGAATATAATCAGACTCCATTACCAACAAGCTCATGTTATGTTTGCAATAATGAGGGAGAGAGAGAGAGAGAGAGAGAGGGATAGAAAGAGCGATAGATAGAGTGGGGGGAAATGAGAGAGAGGGGGGGCAAGAGGGGGAGAGGGGGAGAGGGCAAGGACATAAAGATAGAGAGGAAGGCAAAGATAGAGACGGAGAAGGAGAGGGAGAGATAAAGAGAGAGGGGAGAGGGATAGACAATATGGAAAAGATAAATCCATAATATATATAAAATTGTTCCATAATCCTTCCATAAAAATAAGCTAACATAAATTAGTATAGTTTTATTATAAGAAATATATATTTGTACATAGCACAAATTTAATTAACATAGTCAATTAATTTAGATCATCTATATAATATAAATTCATTATAAGTAATAAGTAGTATAGATTTATATAGTATAAATTCAATTAACACACAAATTTAATACAATATGTTATATATATAATATATATCTAATAATACAATTTACATTATAATTAATATATATATATATATAATATAACAAATATGATTAAATTAAAATATAAAACTATTATAATTCATAATTATTACTATTTATTCTAATATTTTATTTATTATATTTATAGTTTAATAATACATATCATGTCATTTAAATTGTTGGAATAATATAAAAGTA
>VDFB02204592.1:0-11294 GCA_007258455.2 Sequoia sempervirens | reverse complement strand
CTCCTCAATAGATGATAAACTTAGCCAAGTATTGGGAAGGTGGGTCAACCTTGCATCCTAATATTTTTATTTATTATTTTGTCCTCATATTAGGAAATGAGGCATCTCACTTTGTGTTGGTAGTTATTTGTCATTTGTTGAATGCTTCAAGGGAGGTGTCTAAGATGTTCTAAATGCATATAATATTATTATAGCTTTATAAGATGAAACCCTAGATTATTGTTGAAGATCGTGGCAACTTCAGGCGAATACCTTCCAGCCCAGTACGCATGAAGATAATAATTAAATATAGTCGTTGTCTATTTAATTTTTATATGTATCTTAATGAAGAGTCATTCCCTTTGATAAAAGATGCATTTAATAAAGAGATGCAAATTCAATAAAGAAGCACGACTTTAAGGTGGCCGACTTATTAAAATTAGTAAAAGATATAATTCTTTTGAGGCCGACCTGATATGATTTGGAGTGACACGCCTCTTCATATTGTATATATATTCATTCAGTTATTTCATTGTGACTCATTCATTAGCATTCAATTCATATCACATACATGTGAGTTCAGTCCAAGTACAAAAGGCAAAGTTATTGATTCAAATTGATTATTGTCAAGTGTGTGTTCTTCAAGGTGGAGCCATATCTCTTGTGACTTTATCTTGTATCAGCGAAATATTGTTTTGTGTTGGTTGTGTTGCATTCTTAGTTGATGCTCATATTCGGCCTTCAGATTGGCCTATTGTAAAAGGACACTCTCCTTATTGAGATTCAATATATAAGTGTTATTTTGTGGCTAGGTTTTTCTCCCTCAAGAGGAGGGTTTTCCCAAGGTATCTACTATGTTATTGTGTCTGATTTGAATTAATTTTTTTGCATACAATCTAATCATTAAAACTTACAATTATGACATATTCTTATGACATTTAAGAGCATGAATATAGAGTATTTATAGTAAAGTATTGACTAGTCAACATTATGAAAAATTATAAGAAATATTTTAAGAAATAGCAACTGTGTCAAGAAAAAGATGTGGACATTTACAAGAACTTTTTTATTTTAAGAAAAGAGTGGGGAGACCACTTATAATTTTATTATATATAATATTTTACATATGAAATACAGTTCATGCGGAGACATATCTTGGCCGAGGAAGAATAATAGAAAACCCCGGTTGTGATGCAGTAACAAATTTTACAAAATATCAAAGAGACCCAATTGAGGTCCTAGTACAAATGACCAATTGTCTGATTACAACGTTACAAAACCACATTGGTTGAATACATTAGTACATATGCACATTCTCTTATGCACCTAAAATACCCAAAAGAGACATCATACTAGATACCTGTGACCCGAATACATAACACAGTGGAGATTACAAAACCTTACTAAACATAAGACTGATAAGCTAGGAAGCCACTTTCAAAAAGATGTAGATTTTCCACCAACATGCTGAAAGCCATTAACCAAGCTTTCTTTTGTTTCCACTCATTTACCTTTGTGTTGGCGATCATGCTCAAATGAAGGTTTTGATTTGTTTTAATGTCAGGCACATAACGATAACAAAATTTCTTTTTGGATGAAGATGAAAGTTGCAAATCATGAATGCAAACATGACTTCTCAAGAAAGAAATGGCATGATATTTTCTTTTTAAATCATCAATCTCCTCCATGGAAATGGCAGATCTGTATCTGTTTAGAACTTGGTAGAGATGTGAAGAAGTTTCATGCATTGTGGATAATAACATGCCTTGGAATATGTGAACATAGGTCTCTTCTTATGAAACAAAATCTTCTTTGAATAATTAACATTAGAAATTAATATAGTTTGGCGATCATATTGTATAATCACACTAGAAACCAACAATGGAAGATTGAGAGTCTCAACTAAGAATTCCACCAAGTATAGATAACATTCATACTAGAAGCCAACAAAAAAAGACCAAATTTCATAAATAAAGTTCATGTGTTATATATCATGCCTTTGAGGGGTCCACAAGTACCATGAGCCTTTTGAAATCCTTCTCCATCTAAATGCATCCATTCTAAGACCATTGGGAGGTGGGTATACAATATGAGCCAAGTATTAATTTCTAATGTTAATTATTGAAAGAAGGTATATAAATTATTCAAGCATCTTAATTCTCATACAGAGTTACATCTTAGTCAATTTCTGAATTCTGAGTTCCTTATATTTTGTAAATTTTTTTCTTAATATAAAAACATATTTTATTTCATTAAAATTGAAACTGTCCCTTCCATGTATTTACAAAGGATGCTCTTATTTTAGAATTATAAGTATATAATTCAAAATTAATTAGTAATTTTTCAAGAGATAGAGTACACACAATTTCTTTACAGTTAAAATAAAATAATGTTCTTATTTCCATGTGAGAGTTATGTAGAATGGTAGTTTGACATGTCTCAAAAATATTTCTTTCATATATGCTAAATTTTTATCATTGTACATTATGAGTGAATCATCTCAATTATATATCCAAGCACATCAAAAATTTATAGTGGAAAGAAAAATAATCACACATTTATCATATTTTTGTAAGGTGTTCGAAAAGACTAAAAGTTTCCCTAGAAAGAACTAATTAAGGAATAAAAAAAATGGAAAGTGTCTACCTCATTGTATGTTGACCTTTCCCATATAAAAAGATCATGGAAATGCTAAATGAGTTGATATAAATTTTTAAGAATGAAGGCACAAAATTCATAACACTAATCCTAAAAGCAACAAGAAAGGCAATGAATAAAATCTTCCTAGTTATTTTGAAAGAAACTTTAAAAGGTTCTAAATCCCCTTCACACCCCTTTCTAAATGAAGATAAAATAAATAAGTTGCCAAATATTTCTTAGAGTTTAAGGTGGTGATTTTAATATGATTTGAGAATAAATAAGATAAATTAGATGAAATCAAGTTTTGTTGTAAAGGTGATGAATTTTGGGGGAATAAGATGAAAATAATTTTGAACCTAGTTGACTCATTAAATGGCAATAAGATAGATTTTAAAGGGGCTTTATTTAAAATATGTAATAGTTAGATATGTACTAATACATTATATTCTCTATTAGATAGTTATTTCTTCCATAAACATTTCTTACAATCTTATAATTTATTAATAATAGTGATGTGTGCATCCCTAGACACTCTTTGATAACCACACTATTAATGTTTCTATTTTTACTAAAGGATACTCTAATTGAAAAGCATGTAAAGAGGAAGGGTTAGTTAACCTTGATATTAATGCAATGAAAGGTGGGATTATCTTGATGGTATCAAAGTTATCTTAAAGATATATTGAAGTTTTTTCTTCTATGCCTGAACACATTTAGTGAAATATAATGAATATGTGTTATCCTAGAAAAATATGTATAGCATTAAGGATAATATTTAGACTTTAAGTTGAAAGAAAATGTCAAATATTTAGAAAAAAAATGGTGGGGATGGAATACAAGCTTCAAGAATCTCCTTGTAATAATTAATTGCAATAATAAATGATTAAAACTAAACACGAATGGATATGTCACCAATAATTTTTAGATAAAATGACTAAAATTAGAGCCAAGATATCTTAGTTTAAGTATCAGGATAAAGGTATCAAATTCTTATTCAATGTAAACATAGCCAAGTTTGATAGATAAAAAGTTGGCCCCATTAATACTAGGGGAGCATTGTCTAATGAGATTAAGTTGACACTATTCAATTTTTAGAAGTTAGAACCCTAACATTTATATGAGGCTTGTAAAATAGAACCTTATTAGGAAGAGTAGGAGAGGAGAAATGAAAACATAATAATTATACTTATACAAATAAAAATAATAATAATGTTTAACCATTTCAAAATGTTAAATTTGTTTCACTATGGTGATCAATAGCTAATTTGTACAAGGAGGCCACAATTTATAGGGAAATGAAGACTACATAAGAGGAGAATTTATTAACATAGTAGCTTGGTTGTGGTTGTTTCTTTAGCATTAACTATTTTCTCTTTTTTCTTTTGTTGTTGAATATTTTATTTGATCTCTTAAAACTTATCAATGGTACTTGATCTTCATAATGATTATTTTCTTCTTTTTCAATTATTATCATCTTAGAAGGAATAACATTTCAATTTAGAGCAGCGAGAAATGTATTTTTCTTTTAAAGTATTTAAAATATTATATTTATTTGATGGTTCCTTCTTAACCTCTTCCACTCCTTGGAAAAAATTATCCAGCCACTTGAATCTCCTTATATTAATCAATTTACTTCTATGATTTATATATGTGTTTTTAGTGATTTACTCTTTATCCTTTCAATTTATTCATGATATACTTTAATATAGTTATATGTTCAAGTATATAATAGTTTTTCATAATTGGATATTCCTTAAGAAACTCTTTAAACGTGAAATTATTTGATGAGGGAAGATATAAATTAAGGTTATTCTTTCTTACTTACCTCATGCTCATCCATATTTTTTGTCCATAAATATCTCAAATCAAATTGGATTTTACAAAGAGGATAGCTATATTTTAAATATTCACTCTTAGTCAAAGTCATTTATTTCTTTGTAGAAATTTAAAATTGATTTATGTAATTTAATTTTTAATAGTTTTAACATGGATATATGAAGAATAGTTTTAAATATATATATATATATATATATAGTAAAGTGGACATATTTTATATTTTTCCTAATACTAGTTAGAAAATTTAATAATACCTTCATTCCTTCTAATCCTAATAGAACTATTATTTTTATTATACATTTCATTCAAACAATCCCTAGTTTCTTTCCTCTAAATTTATTCTTGATTCATACATTTAGTTCATAACCATTTTGGGTAATGTCCTTAAGACTTCGAAAGGAAAATATATGAAGAATTTTATCCAAGTTTCCATTGTATGCACTAAACTTTATATCATGAAGCTGTTTGATATAATTTCTCAAATAAATTTGTTAATGGCCCATTTGATATAATGCCTCAAATAAATTTCAATAGTGTTTTTGGCGGAGTATGATAGAAATAGTGTTTTGATATAATGCATCAAATAAATTTGTTAATGTTGTTTGATATAGGGTGCATACAATGGAAACCTCTTCTATCATACTCCATCAAAATTACCGTAGTACATTTGATATAATGCCTCAAATAAATTTGTTAATGAATTTGTTTGATACTTAGGTGCACATACAATGGGAAACACTATTTCTATCATACTCCTTCAAAAATTACATGAACTGTTTGATATAATGCCTCAAATAAATTGGAGGTGCCCTGGTAAAAATGTATGCAAAATGTGGAAGCATAGATAGGGCATGTTAATTTTTTGACAGAGTAGAAATGTATCATAGAAATAGTGTATATTGAAAACGCTTTAAAAAATTTCAAACAAATGCAGTTTCAATTCAACAAATTTGAAAATTTTTGCATTTAGGGTTTCAAAATTTAACAAACAAATGCATTTTGAACTCTACGAAATTTGAATTTGACAAACCTGGTGCTTGATATGCAAGTTGGGTTGATGAACTATGGAGAGATGAAGTCAAGTTTTTCATTTTCCGGAGAGATGAAGTCGAGTTTGTTCATTGTATTCTCTTCACATTCGTCGTTTGTCATTCACCGCATGCACACAACACAGGGAAAGCAGCAAAAAGCAAAAAATGATAGTGACAAGTTCTTTTTTTTTTATGTCTTATTTGAGGGTTTAGTGAACCTTAAAATATTATTTTATGTTTTGGGGATTCGGTCGAACTATATAAAGATGGATTCAGTAGAACCATTGAGTTCCAGCCGAACAGTTGAAATTGAGGGAAAGGAGAAAAATGAAATTTCCTTCCTCACATAAAATTTGTAAACCACTTGTGGTTTGACCACATAAAGGAAAATAATGTTTTTTTTTCAAATTAATTTAAATATTCTATGTAATTCTCTATTTTTTTATTCATTACCTAGGCTCTCTATATTCTCTTTTTAGCATTTTTCTATAGTTATTATCATGTGTTACCTATAGCACCATTATTCGATGCATGTTTAATACGTTCTATGGATTTTTCTTTTGTAAATCTAGTAATATGTCTACATATTTGGATATAGGTTGTATGTGTATCTATATATGTGTATATACACATACCCATACAAATATAATATGTGCAAATCATAAAAGAGCTAGAACCAAGTACATAGCTAGATACCAAACAATGAATAAATTATTCCATATTGTATCACTATTAAAGGAAATCATAAGTCTTTTGGAATCACCATTTGTAAGACCATGAATCTTCCATAAAAGAGTTTAGTTGTGATTTGAAGATTCCAATGATATGGATACACTTACTCTTCATAGAAATACAAGAATAAATTGTTATTATGTTTTTAAGAATGTCTATATTTGTAATCAATATTTATACCCTATTTATTATCAGAGCTCAATTGACCCCATTCAATTACCTCTTTCCCTGTTGTTCATAAATAATTCATCCAATCTTTGTTGTTAAATGTTAATAATTTTTTTTTCTAGAGTACAATAAGCAATTGTGGTAAAAATGATAATGTGTTGCTCTCTTTTGGTCTAGATTCCATATGATAAGTTTACTCTATCATACTTATCTTATATTGGCATAACTTTTTTATAATGTTGCTGATTAGAAATACTCTATCATACTTATTTTATATTAGCATTGCTCTATTATAAGGTTTTTGGGTATAAATACTTTATAATAATATCTTATATTATCATTGCTCTATCACAATGTTGTTGAATATATGTGTACTATGTTTTATTTATCTTTTAATAACCAACTCTATAAATAAATGGGTTCATGCTACTATAATGAATTAGTGGACTAAGTGTATATATGACATAGAGAATCATTCTATAAACTAGAAATATATATGGTAAGTATGTGTATGTGTATATGTTTATACCTACACATACACACACAAACATGCTTATATAGCATATGCAACAAAAGTCATAAGCATAGATCATTACCTACAAACAAAAGAAAGATTTGGTTAGATAGTTGAACAAGTTTAATATTAGTGAAAAATACCCAACGAAATAAAGAGTAAGAATAATAACATTGAAAGTGTTTGTTGTAAAATTTTAGTTCTTTATAGTTAATTTTTAACACATTGCTGAGTTTGTGTGTATTTAAGGATATGCACTAATTTTTAAGGTTTGAACTATAAATGAGGTTTTGGGGTTAAAGGAGTAAAATGGATACATGTGTATGTGTTTAAAAGTATGTACACGTGTGTGTGTGTGTGTGTAAATACCTATATAGACAAGAAAGAGTGTTCTATAATATCATTTATTAATAACTAAAATGAGACAAATACATGTGAGCTAGGAAGATACATGAGAATGTACTCACCTAGCATATGGAAAATATAAAATCTATTTTTATTGGAATATTCCCCAAGATAGTGGAATTATTTTTGACCTTTTATATTTATTGATGTAATAATGTATCCTTGTGAAAATACTGAAATCTTCTGATGACAAGTTTGAGAGAGAGGTGAGTGAACAATGACACATATTTGGGTGAAATCACAAAGTTGTGTCTCACTTTTGGCAAGAGGAAATTTTTGGAGCGTTCGGGCTAAATTCACTTGCACAACTTTGAGCAAAGTACAACCTTTGATCAAAGGTACCTTCAAGCGAAGGTATGCAACTAAACACCTTCACTAGAAGGTAGTTTCCAAAAAATAATGTTTCTTGCTATAAAATAGCTTTTTTGCATGGGGACCTTCTAGAAAATGTAGGATCTTCGAGCGAAAGTACCTTTGTTCGAAGGTACTTTCACTTGAAGGTGCCAAAACTGAATTTTTTTTGCATCTACATCAAAATCTTCACAAAAATTTCCATTTCAAACCCTGGGTTGGACCTGCAAATGAGCTTAACTTGACAAGATATTTTGTAAGATTTTATTCCTCAAAACAAGCTTTTCAACAAGTATAATTTTGATATGTTTTCATTAAATATCATGTATTTATTTTTTATTTATAGAACATAGGTTTTTCTCCAAACATCAAGCTCTTCATTCTGTAGAGGTTGAAAAATAGTAAAACATTGTAAGAGAATTAAAACAATATCCTTTCCCTTTGTATTGATGTTCTTGTTTCAACAAAACAAAAAAAAATGGATTTCAATATATACACAAGTTATGTTGGATGAAACACGTGTATGTCCAAATTATAGTTTTGATTATATTGGAAAATTAGTTTTTGAAGGGACCCAAAACCCTTTACAACAAAAAAGATGAGAATTTTCTCAAAGAGAAAAACATTGAAGCATCAATAGTAGTCAAAAGTAAACCAACAACCAAAAAAAAACAACCCAACAGTAACTAAACAAAAATAGAAAAAAAAACAACAAAATACACTATCCCATATTCTTCAAGGTGTTAGCCACCTCAATCTCTTGGTTTTGATGTAGATTGAACATGTCCAATAGCTCTTTCTTTTCCTCCCCAAAGGTATTCCTAAGGTTTCCCCTAGTCTAGGTACACAGGCCGTTAGCCTCATCTTTGCCACCCTTCTTTGCCTTACCCTTTGACAATTGGTATTTTTCTAGCATCTCCGCAAAGTAGAGTCGATCCTCCTTGGGTTGACTAATCTTACCAAATAAGACCTCTAAGGATTCCACACTATTCTTGACTGAGCAGTGACTAACCTGCAACAACATCTTGATATCCGCATTAGTTTCATTAATCTTTGCCTCCATTTCAGAGAGGTGATTCTCACACAGGGTCTTAAAGTGCATAATGGAACACTCCAAATCAACTAATCTCTCAATCAAAATATTCGAAGAACCCTTTGACAAATTTTGCATATTCTCTTTCAAACCCCTGATCTTATTATTCACCTTATTAAATTCCTAAAGCACCCACTTGGAAAGCTTAAACGTGCATGTTGCCCTGAAATAAGCCATATCCAATTTATAGTTACAATGACTTTAGAATTTAATTTAAAAAATATATATAACCAAGAATTATGAAAAAATATTTGTTCCCTCTGTATTGATGTCGAGAATCTATATTTCAAAAATTAGAATTTAATCTTTTATAGTTCAAAAAACTTATGTTGGATGACACAAACGTTACTTTCTGAAAATGTTGTTTTCTATTCAAAACTAGTTATTAAAGGAGATATTGAAAGATTCATTATCTATTTCGGAAAAATTAAAATATATATATATATTTAGAATCTACACATAAATTTCCACAAATCATTAGTTCACATCATCTTCAAATTATTAATGGTTTAGTTGCTATAGGTATTAGAAGATGAAGATTCGGTTAAAAAACCTCGATGTAAATATCCGCCTTGGGCAACAAGTGAGACACAATATTGTGGGATCATCCATCCATATAGGAATTTTGTTTTATATTTCAAAACTTTAGCCAAGGTAATACAAATTTCGTTTGTATTGTCAATTCATTTTGTTTGATAGGTTGTGTTTTAGTTGGAGTTGGCATACTTAGCTTAAGGGTATCTAAGATTGTATGGAAACTTGTGTGCAACAAAGTCAATACACTACACTAGTTCTTGGATGAGATGTATGGTTACAAACTCCTTTATCTAATACCCTCATGAAGTGTAGGGCCACTTCTAGTTAGAAGGAGTGTAGGGGGATTCCAATCTATGGTTGAAGGTAAAGCAATCTAATGATGCTCTCCCTCTTGAAACTAAAGATTGATGAAGACTTTCTCATGAATAAAATTCCCTATATTCCTATGTATATTGAAAAGAATGTAATACTTATGTGATTACAAGTGTAGACTTGATTGATAGATAAATCTATGTACATGCTAATGCATTATATTGTATTTAAATATTTGAAGAGTATATTACTTATTGATTTATAGTGATGCTACTTAATGATTTGTATTTAATTACTATTTTTAATGTCTTACTCATACTTAAAAATAAAAATCATAAAGTTAATAGATTTGTTTTCAATGAACAATATTCCATTATACTAATCATTTGCACAAATTTGATAATGATATAAAAAGGAAAAACAAGATATCAATAATGGATATGGTTTTGGATCTGAATATGTGGTTTAAATTAACAAGTGATTGGATATTATGCTAACATGTGGTGAGCAACATTAATCTGATATAACAATGAATTATTAGTGTAAATAGGGTCATTTCACATCTAGGAAGTTAATCACCCTTTCTAGGTTGACCTATTCACATTGTTTAACTCTCCATTTAGAATATTTTATATTTTTGTCTCAGTTCATGTGGTTGAGACACATGTAATTTCCTTCTCAAACACCTATTTCATGTTGAAATGGTGAAAAAGGTAAACCCTAGTGTTTGGATACTTTTTCACATGAGGCATTTCATTTATAATTGAGGAAACATAGATTTGATGGATTTGGACAAGATATATAATTGACTTGCAACCTAGAAGGTGATTCAACCTACCCTTGACCAAATCTGAAAAGGACTTAAGGAGGAAATGCAACGATTCAATTAATCTAAAGATGAAAATGAATATTTTGATGAAAATACAAAAAAATTGAGAAGTCGTAGATAGAAACAGACTATAGAAATGGATTGAGCAGGACATTGTGCACTTGTAATATAAATTTGAAGCTAAAAATGATAGACATAGGAATCCTAGGTGCAATTGTCCTTGTAGGAATAATTCAAATCTAATTTTGTAGTCCTTTGGTGTCAGATCAGGTCTTTTGTTCTCTACTTGTTGCACTATCGAATCATTGTTGGAAAATTTTGTAATTGAGTTTCCATGAGTTGTCAAGGTATAGGGTTTGATTGTAATAATGGATAATTATCCTTCAAACTTCTTCCAATCCTCTTTAGACCTGAAACCTGCACATTCAAAGAGAGAGGAAGGGTTTTCCATTTAGGGGCTTCTCTTAGTCAAAACTCGTGTTAGTGTTTCCACTTCCACAATGGAAATGTCAATGATAAATAGATAAATGATAAAAGGGAATGATGAATCAGCAAAGTGCTACACCTTACCACCCTTCAATGACTTCCTTGAAGAGATGAAGTCATATAAATCTCCTCAATGCTTGAATCTTTCTTGATTGAGTTGCTTGGAGACCTACAAGGGTTAGTCTTCACAAAAATATAATAACATGAACATGAACAAACTCACATACACTTTGACATGATTCTTGGTTCTTAAATTGTTGTAATAAATATTTAAAATTTTTCTCTTGACTTGCTCAATAATTCTCTTGATAATATTTTTTTTCTCAATAATGCTAGATATTTCTTGTTAGTTTTCAAATGACGCAATAACTAGGTATTTAT